>JAJDMY020000008.1:710-200225 GCA_022345705.2 Sabuloglossum arenarium
CTGGTTGTGGTTTGAGGAAGAACGTAAATATACTAGCCACGTCCGGGGTTTTCTTGCGTCACCCAAGCCGAGCCGCCCACCCCCCCCCCATATCCCTAAGCTCCAACACTATCGTTCGAGCATCGAACCGGTGGAATAAAGGCTGATCTGATAGACAAGTTTGATGCCTCTAGTATTTTCCGAGGTCAGTCGTATGTGTTACCCGTCCGACTAGGAAGGGCTTTGGGAGGTAACTTGATTATAAAAGAGCAGCATTTTGTACATGCATAGAAAAAAGAGAGGTGGTTAGAGGGGTTGTTTCCCTCAATCTCTATTCTCAATCGAAATAGGGACTCGGTAGGACCTTCACCACGAAGTCAAATTTGTATTATTTTTGAAGATATTCTTTTAACTTAAAAATTACTCGCTTTCTTTATAGAGCTGTCTGCGAAGATGCTCAAGAAATAGCGTTAATACCTTTCAGAAAGCTTCTCCAGCTGACATAGGGAAGGACCTCCGTAATTGGAAGAAAAGAGCACCAGAACCATGAAAAGCCTTTCGAGTCATGGAGAGACCGTACCAATCATCTACACAGAAAGATTTTTTTTCAACGCAACACGTCGATGATGACCAACATAAATCGTTCGTGCCATTCCGCGCTTTCTAGTTTCGTTTCATCTCCACTCTGAAGAGATAACGCAGCTTCAGCTGGGATACAGAGTATACGATATACTTCCAGCGGTTAGCTTATGAGTCCCACACATTAAGGGGTTCCTGTTACCTCATTGTACTGAAGCCAGGTGTTTGCATACCCAGTATTTCCAGGAGGCGTAGAAGTGTCCGGCTACACATTCAAGTCAGCAGCCTCCACGCGCGAGTGAAATCACTGTTTGGGTGCCATGGGTCTTACCATGAAGACCCCTTCGAGGCTAGGGTTCACACAAGATGCATCCTTCCATGCTGCCGGGCCTGTCCTCCCCTTTCCCCACGTTGCAATCAAGCCTTTAGACCGTGCCAGATCGCCAGCATTATAATCGCTATCGGTTAGCTCGAGCATTGGCTTACCCATCTCTGCCTCGCAGAGCAAAATGAGAGCGTGGTTTCCACTCAGCTCGGGATAACAGTATCCCGCTGACTTGGAGGATATATCTGCCAGATAGACGCCCTTGCCAAACATATAACCACTGACTGGAGCTTCTGGTGGCGCGATGCGAAGCCCTTGCGATAGGATGCCGCCAAAGTTCGTGCAGCGCGAACCGTGCCAGAGGAGACGACGGTCAACTTTGGAAAAGGGGAATTTCTCGAATCGATCAAACTCACCCAGGCGCTCGATGCGGAAGATATCCTGAACCTTGAAGCGTATACTACATTTGCGATCAGCTAGCGTTCGGAAAAGGTGTATTCTCTATCAGAAGTTTCATACTGATGCGTATGACCATGAGATTTGATCAGGTAATCCTCCAGCTCCTTGTACTCATGGGACTGGGTCTCCACTAATTCCAACACGATTAGCTTCATCCAAGCCTGAACATTGGGATGACTGAAAGCACTCACATGGGGTCATTTCTTCCATGCCTAGCCCATTATACTGTTTGTCGAGAGGGTGTATGGGGTTACCAGCCTCATCGGTGTGAATTTTAGCATCTTTCATGATCTCATTCGCTATCTGGTAACTTTTAGCCGTAGTATCGAAATGCATAACCTCGAAGGGTTGAGTAACATACTTCCATATCACTGAGACTCTCGATCAATTCAATCTCCTTTTTCATCATAGCATCTGTGCTAATGATTGGTGGACGTTGACGCCCAAATGAGTGTGGAATGACGCTATAATATTGGTTCGTAAAATGCTGCACAGCCTGTCCAAATTATCAGCACAGTTCTCAAACATGAAAACCATCTGCGAGGAAGGGGGGAAGAAAGGAGTATACATCTACATATGCCATCCCGTGCTTGCTTCCGGCAACAGTTTGGTCAGTCAGTACTTCGGCGAGATCTTTCAATAGCTGAAATCCATTCTCAAGTGTCCTTTTGCTAAGTTTGCCCAGAGGCAGCTTATTGGCGTCATATTCCAAAGAAGCCATGGTATTCGCAAAGTAGTTTTGATTGAAAATAAGCTCCATCAATTTCTGCACCGGTTGTGGCAGTGTGCTCTTGGCTTCAGGTAGCATTTCCTTCCTAGGTTTTTTAGGGGATTTTAAGCTGCTAGCACCACCAGCAACATCCTCATCCTCGTTATCGCTCTCTTCATAGTTCTTTTCGATGAACGTGTATTTATTTGCTTTCGGAGGTTCCAGGCGATTGGACCATTGGTGTCCAGATTTATCCTTGAATTTCTTCTCGAAATTTAGCATGGCATCCTCTAAGCTTCCGTCTCCGAGAAGTGCTGTCTGTCCATGCTCGCCAACCCGGCCCCAGCGCGTCCACGTGCGGTAGTCTTTTGGATTACTGGTAGATATAAGGAGCTGCGAAAGGGATTAGATGAAATTGCTCCAGTGGAAATAGTAGGTGCTGTGGAAACTGGAAAAGTTAGAAACACACCTGAACCCTATAGAACTTATTGTTGTTGTTCTTAATATTTGTCTGGTTGAGGGCAGCGTCATATATCGTTCCATCAGAACCAATGTACACCCGGTGAGCTAGAGCGAGGTGTTAGCTTGACGAAAGAGTGTCAATAAATGGTTCAGAGTAGCTTACAAAAGAGATGACATCCTTCATCGACTGGTATACTCAACGAGGCTGACTTTGCTTTTTGGCCATCTTTGATTCTCTTCGTTGCTGGTTCCTCCCTCTCCTCTGCTTCCTCTTCGGTAGCGTCATCTTTTACAGCCGCAGCGCCTTTTCGAGCGCGTTTCTTCCCTTTTGCAGAAGGTTTAGTGGCGTTGTCACTTTCGTCCCTATCTTTCACCACGTTATTGCCACTTACGGTGGCGCTCCGTATTTTCGTATTGTTATTAGAAGCCACTCCCGTACTGTTCGAAGAAGCTTTATTTGCTTGACCTGTAATAGGGGGCTTAGGGGCACCCAGCGCGTAAGATGCTTCGGGCTCCAATTGTTTGTTCTTGACGGAATCCAAAAGCCAGTCTAAGCTGACAACCTTGAGGTCTGGGAATTTCTGCGCTTGTTTGTCTAAATGGTAAATAAGAAAAAACAACAATTAGATGAGTATGCGATCACTAGATAAGGAAATTCTGGACCAATTTCCGTTACTTTGCCTTAAAACATGATGGGTAAAATCAACCTGTGAATGAAGGATTAAAGATATTTGATCAACTACGAAAAGCAAGGGGTAGCTTGGAAACGAGTAAAATAAGTAAAGTGCAAGAGCAGCTAAACAACGATACCAAGGGCAAAGGCAACTCAATAGAAAGAATAATACTGCTTTAGCGTAGCTAGAATGTACAAACGATATATGAAATTTTAACGCACTTTTAGCGCTAGGCTTATCAAAGTCTGTTTGGCTTGACACAAGGTGTGTACAGTCCTCATCAACTTTGCCATTGATCTTTCCTCCATTGCTCAGAACAGTAGCACCTAAATCGGCTGAATCGGTGGAAATTGTCAGCGAAGTCATCGAGTATGCGCTCAAACGATGGTCAATTCTCACTTTGCTTGTAACCAGGAAAGGTACCGCTGAAAGTGACCGTTTGACCTGAAAAAGCCATCTTTGAGGTAATCAGTTAACAGTATTGCTGCGGAGCAAAGGACATCGACAGTACGACCAAGGGTGGCTTGAATTCTTCAGGAGCTCTGCTAAAAGATAAGAGGATTTAAGAATTGGAAGGAATCCAACGTACTGGAAGAATTGAAGTAATGTATAAGCAACACTTTTGGAAGAACCAAAGATCGTAGAAAGCGGGGTGACTATCGAAATATGAAGAAGAAACTTCAAAACCGGCTAAAAGAAAATATGTTAAACGTTCAGCTGGGGGGAAAGATATCGGCCTCTCTTCTTTATAGCATAAATGTGAATCGCAAGAGCGAGAAAACAAATCATTGTATGTTTATGCGATTGCGATCGCGAGTCTGACATGGGGTACTGTGCAACACGTGACTCAACCAGGACGGGGATGATCCAGGCCTATTGCCTTAATTGACTCAACAAAGCTACAGTTCGTTGTAGGCAACGAGCATCATAGAGATAGGGCAGGATTCTGGTTCTCGTTATTGGAAATCTATGTAGTAGTAGAGCGGATATTCAGCTTATTACGTGGTAAAAATTTTAGGGTCCCAATATTTCCACACCCCGGGGTTTGTTGCGGCCACACCCTGTTTCATCATCACTCCCAACACAACGATGCTTGTGATTTAATTTCTCCTGGTTCTTGAGTGTTTACTCTAGCACTTTGTTTACTATTTTATCTTTTCAGTTTTCTAAATAAGATCCTGTTTGTTAGTGAGTCCCGCGCACTTGAACTGGCAGCTTGTCCTAGTTGCTTGGTGGGGCTACCTTCATCTTTTTATATATCAAACATACTTGTCACATAAGCTGTCGCTGGTATATATACATAGCCCAAAGATAATTAATTTGCCTATGGTTGTATTGTGTTGCAGCATTCTGACGCATTCTGACGCATTTACTTATATTCTTAACTAACCTCCTAACTAGAATAGGCAGGGGTATGGAAATATTGGGACCCAAATTTTATTTGCTGAAGATTTTAGTGTACTGCAGTGGGTGACTCCTAGCCGTAGTTACGGATGGTAGTTGCGACGGGCGAAGTGTAAGGTATGATTAATAATTACAACTACTAATTCGAGGTGATGTTACCATTGCCAGGCTAGGGGAGGTGTCCGGTGACATCCTTTTAGGTCAGTGATGATTTCCAACTGGATCCGGAACAGGGTCTTTGCAGATTAATGGTGATTGTCAAGTGGACTCGGGATGTGATGTGGGTTGGTAGTGATTTCCAAGTGGACCAGTGGTGGGTTCCTAGTGAACTGCTCGACATATCCAAACGAACTTAGTGCAGTCGGTGCGAATTTGGTGTGGTTTTACCGCGGTAAACTGGACGTTTCTTATAATGTAGAAAGATGGTTCAGTTTTCCAAAGCTAGGAGCCGCCTAAAGTACGTAGTAAGACTTCGAGCGTTGAAGCCTAGCAGTATACCTCGAGACGCGGTAAGCCCGGTGTTAACAATGATGAAGGAAAAGGAGGAAGCGCGGTAAACTGTGTCAGGACTCGAGAAGTATTCCTTTTAAGTTGGTGTTGATATACAGGTAGATTTGGGATGGGTTTATTTCCAGTTGGCGGTGATATCCAGGTGGACTGGCTTAAGGAGATGTCAGTACCATTGCCTATGAATCGAATGTTCATTTGCCAAAGCTGTTCCGTACATCAGGTAACCGCTTTACCCAAGGAACCTGGGAGAGAAAAGGTGAACTTGAATAAACACTAATCAGAGCGGCTTATCCCCAGACAATTAAGATCCAGCACTTACCTACGTTCGGCTGCCTAGAGACCGACCGTAAGGTGAGAGTGAAAGTAAAGCCAAAATAGTAGGGAAAGACGGGAAAAGAGGGAGAGATAAATATATAAAACAGGAGGGGAAGGTATAGGTGCAACAGGGTGATAAGCAGGTGAAGGAAACAATAATAGGAGGGATAGAGGTCAAGAGATATGTACAGAGTAAAGGTCTATCGGGGGGTGTAAGAAGAAGAGAAGCAGAAAGAAGCAAAACGATTCGATAACCAAAAAACAATGAAGGAGTTAAATTGGTAAATTGGTAGAGAGTATGGGAAACATTCCAGAAGGAGTGGAAGAGCAAACAGGCGAGCAAGTGTAAGATAGTGAGCGGGAAGGGAGAAAGCATTGCAAAGAGTTGGGTGTATGGACAAATAGTTTATGGAAAGAAAGGATGAAGCAAGAAACCTAAGGGTTGTGCGGCTTATTCAGCAGGCCGACTGTAGTGAAGAGCGCAGCGATCTTTATGAAAGTGTAACGGGCACTTATGCAGGACTCCGCTCAATCAATCAGGTAGCTTGCTTGACAGCCGGAGCAGAACACAGCTGCACTCTGCCTAAATGACAGCAATCGCAATATGCTTCTGTAACATAGGTGTTACGCTTGCACCTGATATGGAGTCACTTTATCAGATAGCAAAGATTCAGCCACAAGTCGTCCAAGATCAATCACCCACATAGTCACTCAAAACGGTAAGAATCCCTCAATTTGGTACGGAGTACGGAGTACTTCGATGGAGAACATGCCTCTCACCCACAAAAGCGGTGGCTCCTTTCATCAATCGAGGCCTGGCGCTGTCTGATTGGTCCCTCGCCAAAGCACCTCCGCAGCTCCCTTCGTTTCAAAGAGAAGACAACAGACATTCGTGCCTATCAGTTCTCCTTGCTAATGCCATAACCTTTCGCTGGGATAGCGTAAGAGAAGAGACTCCCGAGATAAAATGTCTAGAGCGACCATTACGACTGCGAAGTTTGTGGGGTCGGTTAGCCTTGGGCTGTTGACCGTAAGTATCTAGGGTCACACGTCATGCAAATTTTCTTGAGTGCTCTTTATGGATGGGGGGCTGACTGTCATTGATTGATGAATAGGGTCTCTCGTACACGCTCGCGAATATTACGATCCCTTCACTCCTACTTCTACCTTCTGCATCAAGCGCTCATCAAACATTCAATCACATCTTCACCAACAGCCAAATCCACGTCCGCGCTCTTTCCCTAATCTCCTCTTCATCCCTCATCCTAGCCTACGTCCTCTCCCCCCGCCGATGCCGCCATCCCTATCTCATCTGGACAGCAGCGATAGTGGGACTGAGCACTTACGGGAACGTGGCTCTCTATTGTGCTATGGGTCCACCCGGTTCATCATGTACGGACACTCAGCAGCGGAGAAGGGTGTTTGATGAGGTTGCGGATGATGATGCCAATGGGGAGGAGGTTGAGAGAGCGATGGAGGATTTTCAGTACCGCCAGTATGTAAGAACGGTGGTTGTAGGCGTAGGGTTCTTGATGAATATCATTGGTATATGGGGTGATGGGTATTGAAAACATGAGGCGACTGTGGATCAGCAGTGCCTAGAAAGAGGGAGACTTTTATTTAAGGCGACTCTAAGGATATCAGACAACGTGTTCTTACGTTATTGATGATTGAATGGGTTGTATGGGATGAATATGGGTCAGGACATCATGTGTAGCTGTCGATCTTCGAGTTACCAGTCTACAGACATGAAGCGGGCTATTTTTGCGACAAAGTAGGAGGACAGCGCCTCTCATATCATACGCAATACATATACAAGCCTACTATTTTTATCACTGTATGATCAAGACCGCCCTTGCAGATCAAAAATTGTGTCACCGAACCATGTGGTACGTTCCTGTGTTTACATAGTATACGTACCACCACATTAACTCCTTAGCATTCCCTCAGATAACGCTAGTTGACGTGCGCACCGGCAAAGAATACCATTCCGATTGACGTAACCGGGCTAGCCCCAAGCCGCTTCGGAAGGCGATCAGCCGTGGCGAGGATTCTTGATCTCCTCTAGGTATCAAGAAACCAAAGAGCAGTGATAGGATATTCTGCTAGCCGGGGCCTCGGTTCCCAGCATTCCACCGCATTTGAGTTCTGAACGCCATGCCCTTCATCCCTGCTTTCGCTTGCATTACCTAGCTCTCGCAAAGCATTCCTTTGCATCTGAACGGCTCCTCAGATTTCCCGATTCTGCCAGACGCTGCGACAGTAACGTTGCTTGTGAACGAGCATATGCATATTCTCTTAAGGGACGCGTGGAGGTCTAGAGATGATGTGGTCAAAATGTTGCTATTTCGGGATTGATTTGTGTAAAAGATGTATAATAACCCGGGCATGAAAAGGGCCTTTCATTCATCCAGAGGCTACTCTGAGCTTTCCTCGGACGATAGCTTATCGACAGAAGATCATATGCCTTGACATTGATATTCGTCTCTCTGCAATCAGATATCTTAGCTCCTGGGATATAGTGTAGTCATCCTATCGATATTCTAAATGGGACCACAGCAGACTAGCAGTGATTTGTTGGGTTTCGCGCAGAGAAGCGAGGCTCGTGTTTGATTCCGGTGGTCCCAGCTGCTGCTCGCGAAGCTCTGAGCAACCGAAAGCTTTTGACTCCTGGCCAAGACGTCACACAAATATCCGTCCGCGGACTCTTCCAGGAATTTAACCGTTGGGAGGGATGAGGGATGAGGCAGGATGCTGCCGCTACTGTATGAGTAGGATACCAACCTGATTCCTTTGCATAACCCCATTATCCGATATTGTATCCGTAGAGCACAGAGGAGAGTTGAAACTCCTTCTGTGCGCTCTCAATTAACAGTGGTGATCTGGTGGACCCATGCACGTTTGACTTCAGATTTGCAAGCGCTCAAAGTGTGTGCACCGCTTGGGAACAAAGCCAACGACCCCCCACCCCGTCCCTTCCGCACTCGTATTTGACCTCTCCACTCTCCTCTTCATTCTCCCTTCTGTTCTGCCCAACCTCCTCCGCCTTTCTTCCCTACGATGCGAACCGTTCACTGAGGTCACACGGCGCGTGATCGTTGGGGTGGTCGTTTCCTTTCAGGCCTCTGGGGATTGGCGCTTGGATTAGTTGGTCGCCTTGTTCGAGCCAAAATACTTGTGCATGGGTGTCAGTACAAAGGAATAGACATTGCGAAGAACATTGCATTCACTTCCCAAACGAACGTTGACGACATCATTACCGCTTGCGTCGAAGAGGATTCAACCTCCCACAGCTTCATAGTTTGCAGTCTATCTCCCTTAACGGGTGTTCGACTGAAACCAGCACCCTCCATCGAACCTTAGTTCATCCTTCGAAGCCCTCACCACCTCGACCAGTCACTCGTTCAATAAAGCCCCCGAAGCATTTTTAGCAAGTGAAGGCATCATCTTTCGTTTGGGGTTCTTTACTCTATCGGTCGGCGGCAGCAGCTTTATTTTCCACGCAATACAGCATACCAGCGGAAGGTGGAGTCTAAGCTTCTCATATAATTTGCTTCGTAAGGAATAGAGTCTTCTGAAATAGCATCCAGGGAGGTAATTCATCTACGAGTCATGAGCTCGCATTCCAATTCATCCTTTGCTGGTCGTTTGCTGACATGTGTAGTGTTTAACGAACAGTCTACCAACAAACTTAATATTTGATATCCTCCCTTCATCGCGCAAGAGAGAACATTGACAATTACTCAAACTGACCAATTCCTACCCGCAATCCATCTGCGGGCCCATCTGGCCTGTGGCCAATCTCGCCTCTTCGCCTTAACCCAAAGATCGTTACTAAAATGCCCTTGGACAAGAACGCCTGTACTGCTACTCGTAGTACGGCTCGCCGCGTTTATCTCTCCCCGTGCCTGCCTCTACCTAGATTGACTACTATGTCTCTCGCCTCGCAGGTTTTTCTAGCCCTTCTTGGATTGTTGGTTTTTAGTGCACACAACGTGGCTGCCTTGACTCAAAAATATTGCTCTGTCCTTAACACTGGTGCCAATTTCCAGCCAGGTACGTTAATCCACCCATTGAGACACTTGCAGCTATGTATTGTTATTCAATGGGCTAATGGCGCCATCTAGTGGCCGACGTTTATCAGTCGAATGGAGCATGTCATGACACCTGCAATCTAGGAAATTATGCATTTGCAATTGTCCAAGGTAATCAATGCTGGTGTTCAAACTATGTCCCAGGAATTACGACTTCTGTCGGAAATTGCAACACCAAATGTCCTGGATATCCTCCTGAGCAGTGCGGTTCTACATCAAACAATCTCTATGGATACATTTCTCTTTTGAGGAATCCTTCAGGCACAATAGGAGGTTCTAGTACAAGTAGTCAGGTGGTTAGTAGCCAAGCCCTTGGTGGAGAGCCTTCTCTCCACCCAATCTCCCTTTTATGTCTCGTTTTTGTCCTTGGGTCGGTGTGTCCTCCAGTACCCGTTTTTAACTATTTTGGTGCAGAGTCATAGCCCAAGTCCCAGTGCCGTGACCGTTTTCCAGACGGTTACGGACTCGGCTTCGGTGGAGAGCTCTTCTAATTCTGTATGATGGCCCCTTCCTTCCGAGTATCTCGAGGATAGACCACGAACTTCATAAGAATGTCATCGAGATATAAGATATCCTTTTTTGGGGGGCCGAAGTTGCTAACATATCCTGCTTCATAGTCTTCCGGACCTTCTTCAGACTCGTCTTCAACTTGGACCGCGACACCGGTAACGACCGTGCAAACCATCACTGGCCAGGTCCAGACCGTCACAATCACTCCTACCGTGCCTCCCAAATCTGCCGCCATCATCCCACAGCAAGAGAGCAGGAGCAGTTTTTTCTCCAACACAGGCAAGGTGGTTGGTTTATTCGTAGGGCTGGCGTTCATCATCCTTTTAATAGCGACTGGCGCTCTCTTCTTCTGTTGTCGGCGACGACACCAAAATGAAATGCTACCTCCGATGGTTGACACCAATGGTAGCACCCCGTTACCACAGAGCCGTAGTCGTTCGGTAAGCGAATTAGGACTTATGGATGGCGCAACGCTTGGAGAGAAACAAATACCTCGTATTACAACTGGAATGTGGAGTATGACTGGCGGCGCAGGCAATAGCTCTTCCAACATGAGTCCTACAAATAAGCGAAATAGTGCCGCGAGAATAGTCGATCAGAGGCTAGATCCAGGGTCAGTTTGGTCACCAGACCACGATAACTCGAGTCGGATCAGTATCAGGAGTCTACAAGATGACCGGGACTATTCCAGACGTGTACTGCGAGTGAGTTAAGATTTTCGGTCGTATATTGTTTTGCTCTTGAATGAAGAGGCTGATAAGGTATAATACAACAGCTAGCAAACCCTGATAGCCAGTAATCTGGTCTTGCATCTTGCCATTCTTTTCCCCCAAAAAGTGTCGTATTTTAACTTCATTCCTCTGCGGAATGTGACGTCTGTTGTCTATACGTCATAATTTAGAGCACTCTAGGTCAATAGCTTCAAGTTACTCTCATAGAAATGCACTGTCAGGATTTACTGGCAGTTGGCATTGTCTGTAACTCTTACTTCTTCGGGATGCCTCCTCACGATCATCCCTGCTTCCATCAATTAAAACTTTCACATCGTCTTTGGCGGAATATATCATAAGTGCTTGGGGGCTTCGGAGTTGAGATTTGCGGTTCATTCCCCTTCTGTGTACTTTTTCCTCATTCGTAGCATACGATTGCGATTCGGCATTTTCTCCTTTTTCTTTTCGAACTCTACATTATGAGGAATGATCTATCGAGGCCTCGCTCTCGAGCGAGCACTACACTATAACCAGCAGGGCTTGGTGATAATCGGGCTCTGTTGGTCGGTCTGAGTGGGATACGGGATACGGTGCACAGCTGGCTTTTGACGCTTAGGAAAGCGCCGCGATAGGCTAGACATGAGGTTAGAGACGAACCAAAATTTAATGAGCTAACTCTGAATGATTCCGTTATATCTGTAAATTTTGATCCAGCAGTAACCACTCTAGATCCCCGTTATCCATATTGATTAATTAGGCATGTTTGGTCCAAGGACACTATGAAGGGCGGGACGAGATCAAATTCACAGGACGGTGCATATGCAATGCGATATCGGATGAAAACGATGAAAACCCAGGGTCCACTGACGAAGGCAACTGACCTTAGCAAAGGGTAAGAGTACGCGGCTAGGTAGCGCCAGGAACCCAAATTCCGGGCGGCAAGCGTAAGCACAATTATAGAATGGTCTTAATTGTAGTTAATCCAGAATCTAATCTTGGATAATTAAAATATAAAATGAAAATGGATCAGATTGTAAAATTAAGGCCTTGAACAGCATTTCCATGATCCCCATCACACCACGCTCCTGGTAATCATGTTACAATCATATTCAATCTAGATTGACCTCCCCACAAAGCTTCATGAACCCTTTGCTTAAGCTGAAATGATGGGGACCTGGTCTTGATGATTTCATGCGCATTTAAAACATGTTTGTGTAGACAAATAAAAAATATTAATAGACGACGGATGGGCTACCCCTTCTCCCCTCTGCACTAGAACTGGGTTCAGTAGTACGTAGCCCCAAGCACAAGCCAGTCTATTTGCTTCGGTTTATTATTATTGGGTTTTCTCGGCTGCTCTTAAGTAGTCGACCAAGACTGACAAATAGCCCTACTACCCGCGAAGGTAGAAGGTAAGGCCTGCAATAAGAAAGGACCCCATTGCCCATGTAAGAGGGGAATTGTGCCTGATGCCTCCTAATAGCCACCCTGTGCAACAACACCCTGCCCACCATATCCGACGCCTCCCATCTGCTGCTGTTGTTGCACCTGCTGCGCAGTCTGTTGTTGACTCTTCAGGCGCGCCAAATCTGCAAACCACGGATGCAGAAGTGCGTCTTTGGCGCTGATGCGCATCTCAGGTCTTAGCTGTAACATCCGGCTCAGTAAGTCTAGGCCCATCTGGTCAATCTGCGGTAGGATTAAACGGAGATCCTGTGTCGCGTAGATGTGGAAGTTGGGTTTGTATTCGGGGAACTGAGTGATATTGGGCCAGGAGCGCTCAGAGGGTGTTCCCATGAGACGGAAGATCTTTTGAAGCTGATCTTCGTTCGTGGTGCCTGGGAAGAGTGGCCGTCCCGTATACATTTCAGCCATGATGCACCCAGCAGACCAGATGTCGATACTGGTGTTGTAGGTTCGACTACCCAGGAGCACGTCCGGGGCCCGATACCAGAGCGTCACGACTTCATTGGAGAAGGTGTTGACTGGAATGCCAAAAGCTCTGGCTAAACCAAAGTCAGCGAGCTTGAGCTGGCCTTTGTTGTTTATGAGCAGATTTTGGGGCTTTAGATCCCTGTGAAGAACGCGGTTGTCATGACAGAAGGCGATGCCTTGAAGGAGTTGGTGCATGAAAGATTTTATGGTGACGTAATCTAGAGCACCACGGTCTCCTCGGGAATCCATGTACTTTTTGAGGTCCTTGTCCATGTACTCGAACACAAGCATAAGCTTGTTCTCTGTGTGTATCACATCATAGAGAGAGACGATATGCTCATGTTTCAGCTCCTTCATCAAAGATATCTCACGGATGGCGGTGGAGGGTGTGCCTTCCTCGCTGTCCAGGTGAATCTCCTTCAGTGCCACCAGCTCTCCAGTCTGTCGATTTCGCCCTTTAAAGACCTAGAGAGCTATGAGTATTCGCTTGAGGAAGTCCACGGTACCATGAAAGCGTGCTAAAGTTCTTACAGTTGCATAAGTACCCTCACCAAGTTTCTCTAATTGCTGGAAGGAGCTCGGATGTCTCTTGTCCATGGTCACTTTTTCTCGTTCCGAACCTGTATCACCAAGCGAAGCCTTTGTAGTGCCCTGTGGGCTATCCTTTCTGTCCGTTCCGTTTGAAGGATTGTCACCTTCCTCTAGTGAGAAGGTACGAACGGTAGTGGGCTTTAGGAAGTTCGGTTTTTTCTGTCTAGTGTATTGTGGGTCCCAAAGAACCGAACTAGCTGTGATGATTTGACTGGCTATTGATAGTTTTTTGATAGCCGAGAGCGTTTCGACTGAGTCAGAGGTGATTGATGAGGCTCGGGAGAGAGGGCTAGCAGGACGAGTAGAGTGTTGCGACGTGGGGTCGGGTGAATTGCGGGTTGGGGGGGAGCTTGATGGAGATGGTGAAGGCTTGGACGTTGGGAAAGTACCCGTATTTGGGGCAGATGCTGACGCCGTTGCTATTCTTGCGCGAGTGAGACTGCCCTTCGGTTGTTCACGTTTTTGTATCTTTGTCTGTCCGGATTTTGCCCAAGGGCCCACAGCGACTGGACTGCTCTTATGTACCGGGCGAGTAGCCTGAGCAGAAAAAGGCTGTGGCTGTGGTGAGACCGGCCTTCTTCTCTGAGTATGCTGAGGTTGTTGATAGTGGTGGTCCTTGGGTGAGGGAAGGGGTTTATCGGCCATTACTGGTGGTGGGATGTCATTCGAGAATGAGCAGGGATCCCATGTTGCGCGTCTTGGTGTCGCGCGGCTGCAAGGCATTAGCGCCACAATGACTTCTTCAAGGCACAAGGAATACATACATTGACCCGTAAGCCGTACAGTGTACAGCTCTCTAATTCAAAACAAAATCCCCAACACAATGGCTACGTCAGCCTGTTGATGGCATCGCTTCTTGCAGCCTTCCACATGAGTCATCATCACAACCTTGTCATCTCACAAGAGCCGCCCTTTAATGAAGAACCGGCGATGTACGTGGGGAACCTATTACGCAATGCTATGGGTCATGAGGATAGGCAGTCCACTGCAGACACCGTTTCGAATTCTATTGCATGACTATATAACCCTATGGATAACGCTATGGATATTCATCATTCCTCCCAAAAATTAGGTAGATTTACGTTAGTTAAGAAACAAACCCAGCCCTTTAAGTTAGGTCCAAACACTACAACCATCTGGATTAGCATTACTTCGTCAAACACACCAGGGAAGTGCTCTAACTTACTAGGTGTACAATACATCCATTTTTCCGCTGCCTTCTCTCCCCACCGGATCTTAAACGCACAGTTCTCACCCCTATGTACGCACATGTTAGCATATGAAAATAATGTTGAGTAGGAAAAGTTTCAGAGAAGCATACCTTGCCAGTCCGTCTCCGATGTCTTGTATGATCTTTGACGTTGTATGCGTGAGATGTCCTGTGATGTACTCCCCTTCTGCGAATAGTGTAGGTGAGATATACGAAATCTCGTAAAAGCCTTGCTGCATTGCAGGGGAGAGGATAAAATACTCTTGATATGCAAGTTTGATGTCCTTGACCATCGCCGGAAAGGCTGAGTTTATTTGTTCTCCAGGCCGTGAGGCCGTTTGTGAGGAGTAAGTTCCTTTTAGCACCTTGTCTTTCTTCTGCTTCTCTTCATATGAAAACCCGAGCCAGTCAAAAGAGACCGACGATCTCGGCGATTCAGCTCCAGTCTGCACCGTAGAGGCTGTCTCTAAAAGTTCCGCTTGGTCTATGACGCGCCAACGGAATGCATTATCCAACAGTACTGCGGCTTTGAGTCTTGGATGGCTACCTTGATCCTCTGCATATCCTTCCGCAATGGCGATATCAAGGTCACCCTGAACACTTCCATCAGCTACTTCATCCACTGCCAATAGCGTATCAACAATATGGCGTCGGACGAAATATGTGACGTCGATACGTGAGGTCAGTAGGTAGCGTGTCCGTCCGGATGCTTGAGAAACGAGAGGTATTGTGAAGAGGAGGTTGTAGGATGGTTCGCCTTTAGGGCTGCATACTGTATGAATTGTACAGGATTGGTCTGCACCAGTGAACACAGCGGGGAATGAGGGTTCATTACCCTTGGAGTGGGATGGGCCAAATGAGGTTAGTTTTATTGGATTGCCTGGTTTGCGGGGATCTGTGATCGATAATGACCTAAAGAGATCCCGAAGTTTGTCCTTTGAAAGCGTAAGACTTTGGCTGGAGAAGGTAGAGTTGTTGTTAGAAGCGCTGAATTTGATTGCATCTTGCATAGCAGCTGAATCTATCCAATCACTGACGATGACGTCAATGCACTGTGGTAGTTCACTCGATAGGAGCTTCTTGAATACCAACTGACTGATCGATTCCCTGCTTTCTATGGAGCTAGAGCCTAGCATTTCGGTTGAAAATTCTCGAATTTCCCCTAAAAGCACATCAGCATACTCCTGAGCAGCCTTTTGGGCCTTCGTAGCAAGCCAGATATCCAAAAGCTCGGGTCCATTACCACCTAGACGGGAGAGTATGTCTCCAAATCTCTCCCGGGCAGGGTAGTGTTGCAGAAGCGTGCGGAGAACTTCATCTGTTATTATGTCCTGCCAGGGGCGGTTCGGATAGACTGAATAAATGGAGCTTGAACGCTTCTTAGCCGCGTCACGTATAGCGCCGTCTTCGGATGTGATCGGCGACTCCTCTGCATTCCCAGATTTATCCAGAATCTGGTTTTCTTCACGAGTAGTTCCTCTGTCTTCATTTGTCCGGTTTTCTGTGGTGGGAGTTATTAGGGTGTCTTTCGGAAATTGTCTCCTGGGGGGTTCTCTAGGTTGATTTTGGTCACCTCTTCTTAAGGAGCTTTGCCCTTTAACTTTCCGCAATGTGCCTCTCGATGCCGTCGTAGGGTCTCGAGATTGAGTGCTAGATGCCAAAGTGGTGTTCCCGGCGATTGAACCTAGAGCGTGTACCTGAGATGTTCCTGGATTCAAATTCGGGATTTGTAAAATGGCTGTTATCGAGTTTGAAGTATTACTCTCACGAATTTCCAGATTTGAGAGATCATATTGACTTTCTGAGAAGTTAGAGGGATGTAAGAGCCGTGACCTGAAACTGTAGGGGGAATGCGAAGACTGATATTCGGATGCCCGCCTGACAATAGCTGGTAGTGGTAAGCCTTCCTGCGGCAGGATTGGGTTGGAAATTGTCAGACTCCTTATACTTGAATCTCTTCGAGACCCAAAAACCCTTCTAAAAGAAAGCGCAAGACTGTTTTGGTCCTGTTGCCGATCTCTTGCGGATTTGGAATTTGAGCGGCGCATAATTAATTTGCTGAAAAATCCTTTATCTCAAACCAGTGGTAAAGATGCTGTGGTCAGTAAGATTATCACACCCTCTTATATACTAGTTCTAGGAGTATAAAGAACTCCATCTAACAAAGGATTGTGTTCGTCCTGTGTGTGGCATTGCGGATCTCTTTAAGAATTGTTCTGAGAGATCAAGAGATATAAAGGATGAATCAATCCAAAAGTAAAATAAACCATCAGAGAACAATGATATCTTGATAGGAAGATTTCACCTTCAGTGACTCTTTTTAACTTGAATCTGACCAGTACGTAGTATGAAGTATTGCACAATGTGTGGTCGCTTGTCTTCTGCATTTGTTCTTTATCTTCTTTTCGCTGCCACCGCAATTCTTTTTGTTAGGTTAATCGCTCTTGACCTTGGTCGGTTAGTGTTCTGTCTCTCGACAATGTAGGCAACGAAGCTCTCATTTTGAGCGGCCGTCGAGTGTTTGAACATGATTCTCCCCGTGCGAGGAGTGCTGGAATGATGCCCGGTAAGAAAATTGTTTTATAGGAAGCGGGAAATGTTGGAGCCGGCGAGTTTGCTCAGAGCCGACATGCGCTTAGAGCCAACCAAAAATCCCCCCCGCGCCCGAATCTGGTGCGGAGATATCGCGTGGGATGAACCTTTTCACCCTATTGTAAGGGCTGGTCCTGATATCCAAAATGAAACAAGGCATCTCACTACTCCGTACATAGTTCGATGCTCTGTTAAGCTGCAGAATGATTTCAGGATCATCTAGGTGGGTGTGCTGATGTTGCTAAGCCTCGCAAGTTGACGCAACTCAATCAAGGCTGAGTTGTCAATCCTGCAGATGCAACGCAGTTGACTGTCTCAGAATTGCGTTGATAGCAGTTGCTCATAATCGCGGCTTTAGCAAAGCTAATAAATCCCGAGTGTCTCGTAGCTTAAGGCGACCTCGTAAGCTAATGTAGGTGGCTCGTGCAGAGGTCGGTTAGTGATCCCGTGTCTCCCAGCCTTAATGCATCCGATTAAAATTAACTGCTTTGCCTTGATTTCCGCACCTGTCAATCACGCTTCAAGTCCCCGGCCTACCTGCACGCTCGTCTCACATCCGGCATATCGCTGCTACGCTGGCCGTTCATTGCTGGTCAGGTTTTTCCTTTCTCACATCGTTCTTCTCCGCATGAAAGTTATTTCCCGCTATTATCATGCGCTTAATGTTGCTTAATGCCGGACTACAGCTCTTTCAGGTTCTAGCCTGGTACTAGGGAGTTGATTCACAGGTCGATCCGATGTCGTATATCCTACCCCGTCGATCTCTCCTAATGGGCACGGCAGAACGCCACTTCTGAGATGCTGAGTTTACCCGTCTCAAACTTGCCCAACCAACCCGGGATAATCTTAATTTCCTCGTCTCCTCGTCTCCTTCTTTGCCTTTCTTTTTCGTTAGTTCCGGCGCCATGTTTACCGTATGGCTTGGGCACTTGGCACTCTTGATGCGCCTGCATTTAAAGGACCCCTCCAATCCCCCTGATCCAGGAAATTTAAATACATAATAAATACCAGCACCGGTAACAAGACGTCGTCGGTGCACAGTCCCGCAGCGATAGCGTGCAATTGCAACGCCAACCTCTAGACTAATACCGTATATTCCAGCCACGGTTTTCAGTCCTGAGTATAAAGGTGCATGTCAGCCTTACAGCACAGCACGGAAATGCCATCGATTCTGTAGGGAGTAGCTCAGACCCCGCATGAAGAACATATATCCTTAAAAATGTCGAATCCAATAGGCAGATATCGAGCGCCCTATCCAACCAGGGAAGAATTGCTGGGACTATCTACTCGCAAATTCGAGCCGTCGCCAGCATTGCAAGTCAACTCGGTATCTCCCGCATCCAAGCCAGCAGGACAAGATACACAACAAGCTCCAAGTGACTCTCCACCAGTCCCGCCTCACAAAGACGACGCACCACCTCTACTGCGCAAGGACAGTCTCTCCCCTATCCCATGGAACGAAAACGGGAACTCAGAAAAGACATATGAAACGGTGGATACGCAAAAGGATTCTACTAGTCGATGGTCCAAGCCTATGAGCTTGGTAGAGGAAATTCGGCAGCGAAGATCCGAAAAGAGACTGAAGTCTGTGGGGCCGCCAAACCTCTCGCTCGGTGAGGTCAAGAGCACAATAGCAGCCAATTCGGGCAACATCTCTTCCGAGATCATCCCTGAACGTCCACTGCCAGTACTACCTCCGCAGCCGCCTCAACAGCAGCTTCCGGTGAGGAATGCCAATTTACCTGGCCGACAGATTAAGGCAGTTGAAGCACTGTTCCAAACTCCGCCAACAGACACAATGGGGAGCTCAAAATCCAAACCTGTACCAACGGAAATTTTGGCGCCTATTCCGCGACGACCTCTTCCAGAAAACACACTGCCTCACTCAATCCTACCCAAAGTGCAGGAAGCTCTTCCAGCGCCCATGGCATTGGGGCGGGAGCACGATACACCCAGAATGGAAGGAAACACCACGCGTCTTGCAGACATTACACCAAAACGGCTAGACGTTCCGAAACCAAAACCTCTACCACCTCCGAACGACAAACCACTTCCAACGACGATTGCCTCCCCTGAACCACCCGCAGCTGCAACCGAAATCCGAGCAACTGCAACTCATAGAATTCAACGACCTCAGTTTGCGGAGCCCACCGGGCTCTTTTCCTCACCAAATGCCAATTCTACTGCAATTTCCGATTCCAACACATCTGCCGGCCACTCTCTGCAAAGATCTTCCTATGAGACTGGTGGTAACCTAAAGGATTCTAGAGAGTATGAGAACGACAAACTAGCCACCGTCCACTCTCCTTCAAACTACACCGACAATAGTGCAAGCATATCACCCATCAAGGACTCCAGTGACAGCATCACCCCACCCTCCTCGTACCCTGATGAAGACGACCGCCCTCTTACGCCGCTCAACGCTCTACCAGGCGATAAGGCCATACTGTGGAATCTTAATGCGGTACAGTATCGCTGCTATGCCGAGCATCGCAACATAAAAATCTCCAGAAATGAGCGGCATCCAATGCCCTGTATGTTGTGCAATGTGATGGATCAAGAACTGAGGTGGAAGTGTACGTGGTGCTGTTTGCGGATCTGTAAGGGCTGCCACTGGCTTTTGACAGAGATATGTGGAAGGAGTGTTGAGGACTTGCTAGACCTGCTTGCTAAGGAAGGGAAACCTGGGGCTGAAGTGAAGGGGAAGGTGGAGGAAGCGGGGGTGTAATCCAGTGGATTGGTATGATTCAAGGGGAGTGGTAATGAAGAGATATTGCAAAGGGAGCTAATACTGAGTGGAACGATAAAATATTCTACAAGAGCTGAGTTTAATGTCTTTGATATCCAGCTGTTCTATAATCGAGCGTCATGGCTATGTGGAGGATGGTACTTCAGTGGAGGTTCTAGGCGGATGATTACGAAATACATACATAACATGATTGCAATGAAGTATAAAAAAGGGAATACAAAAGCCCACTGAATCTCAGCAAGGTCAGATATCCTGTTGCAAACCGGTTAGGAAGAGGCTTGTCGGATTACAGTGCCTTCTTTTCCCAGAGCTTCAAGTTAGGGGGTTCTGAGTCGCGTCCAAGGATTCGGGTTCCTTGTCCTATCGTAAGCGAAAGGCCTCTAACCCGGATTGAGACTAATAGCGGAATATCCCGTGCGGCTCTGCTAAACCCTCTGCCTTTGGGGATAAAACGCGCCTTCATGATCCTGTTCTTCTTCCATCTGAAGAGCTGCATACCAAAGACCATCAATATTCCCTTCACCATCCTTAATGCTTCTAGCACGATGCTGTAATCATGGCGTGCAGCTGCATTCCCATGCGCTCTCCCAGTTGGCTACCTCCGAAAGGCTGAGCATAGTGCGGCTCATCGGCAGCTCCCGCCAACCATCTCTAAAATCAGTCCGACAGCTCCAACGGTGGATGCAGACGCAAAGAGTTCGAGCTTACGTTGCTCAACAGCCAGGCTTTATTAGGACTCAGCTCCACTCTGTTCACCATTCCTCAAGACCCAATACACCGTTATTCTTATCACTACTGTATCCAATGTCGCCCGTCGTGGCTTCGCTAGTTCAAAAACGAGGCCACCGTGGTCACGGCCATCACCACCACCATCACCATGACAATGCGTATCTCGTCTCCACAAACAAAAATGATGCTGGCGTGGTTATTACACGAGTTGGCCTTTTTGTGAATCTCGGCATGGCTATCTCTAAGGGCATTGGTGGTTGGTTCTTCAATTCTCAAGTCTTACTAGCTGATGCTCTTCATGCTCTGACAGACCTGGTATCGGATTTCATGACCCTTGCTACTGTATCATGGAGTCTAAGACCGCCAACTGCAAAATTCCCCAGTGGGTATGGTAAAGTGGAGAGTCTGGGGTCGTTAGGAGTGAGCGGCATATTATTAGCAGGGGGTGTGTTTATGGGGATGCATGCGATTGAAGCACTGTACTTCCAGTTCTTTTCGGATGCGGCCGCAATTGCAGAACATTCAAGCCACAGTCATGGCCATAGCCACTCACATGTGGATTTTGGACCAAACGTGAATGCCGTTTGGTTGGCCTTAGGGTCAATAGCAGCGAAGGAATGGCTTTATAGAGCTAGTAAGACAAATCTCCACATTCAGTAAATGATAAAGATGTGCAGACAAGGAAATAACGCTGCAAGGTGCTGATTTGAACCCATACAGCTATCAAAATTGCACGCGAACGCAAGTCCGCCGTCCTAGCATCCAACGCCATGCATCACCGTATTGACTCCCTCACGTCTATCGTTGCGCTTTTGGCCATCAGCGGCTCCCATTTTCTTCATAATGCCACCTGGCTTGATCCCATCGGCAGTCTGATCGTTTCTGGCATGGTCATCCAGGCCGGATGGGGTAATACTGGCGCTGCATTAATGGAATTGGCCGATGTGGCGGTGGATGAAGAAATCAAAGGTTCTGTTACGAGGTCGGCAAAGAAGAGCCTTATCGCAGATCCAGCAAAAGGAATTAAAGGCGTGAGAGGTGGGGAGTTGGTTGAGGTGAAGAGTGTCCAGGGCATCAAAGCTGGACAAAATTATCTCATGGATATTGAACTTGCTGTACCTGGCGAGTGGTCTGTCGAGAGGGTACGAGAGGTGGAAGAGGCGGTGCGAGGACGGGTTGGTTTGAAAGTCAGGGGAGTGAGGAGAGTAAAAGTTCGGTTTGTTCCAAAGGATGCATTGGGCGACCCGGATTTCACAGAAGAGTTTATTGGTATGGATATAAGTCCCAGAGGCAGCCCTGAGCCCGAGGTGGAGGAAGACAACGGGCATGATCATGATTCAACCCATCACAGACACGAGAATGATCAAGTGAAAAAAGACCGGTGAACAGCGACAAGTCGCAGTTTCTCTTTTGGGAGCATCGGTGGGTTGGAGTGTTTGATTATCTGGATTTATCTCTGGTTCATGTTTGCCTTTTTATGTACATTTTACTTTACCCGGGCTTTAACGTTATCCGGCGGCTCTGATTCACGGTCATTGGCCGTACATAAGCGAAAGGTCAATCCCCATATCCTAGACGAAGCATCTTTGGTTTCTTCTGATCTTTAGCACTATTTTGCAATACTGCAGTAATGATGTCACCTGATCCCCTTTACCTCGGTCTTGACTTGTCTACACAACAGCTGAAAGGTGATTATATTTCCTTTTGTACGCATGGAACTGCTAAGCATAACCCTCCTAGCCATCGCCATTACTTCCAAACTTGCGGTTGTCTGCGAAGCAAGAGTTGAATTCGACGTCGACCTTCCCAACTATGGTGTGAAAAAGGGCGTCTATGTTCATGAGGAAGAGCGAGAGGTGTATGCGCCGGTAGCGATGTGGCTGGAAGCACTGGATTTGGTACTCGACCAACTGAAAGAAAACGGTTTACGATTTGAGAGGGTGAGGGGGATTAGTGGGGCGGGGCAGCAGCACGGAAGCGTTTATTGGAGCTCAAAAGGTGAAAGCCTGCTAGAGACTCTGGATGCATCGAAGACTTTGGTTGAGCAGTTGGCGCCAGGCGCATTTTCTCACCCCTGGAGTCCCAATTGGCAGGATGCAAGCACACAGAGAGAATGTGACATGTTTGATGAGTGTGTGGGAGGAGAGGAGGCGCTGGCAAATATTACAGGGAGCAAAGCTCATCATGTAAGTCTAGGAGAGTGCTTGACAATTTATGATGCTCACCAGCGAGTAATTAGCGCTTCACGGGTCCACAGATTCTCCGCTTCCATAGGAAGTATCCCGAAATTTACAGGAGCACCTCTCGAATAAGTCTCGTCTCGTCCTTTCTGGCATCGGTGTTCCTCGGTTCTATAGCCCCAATTGATATCAGCGATGTCTGCGGAATGAACCTATGGGATATTGCGGAAGGCCAGTGGAGCGAGCCGCTACTGAGACTCGCGGCTGGCCAAGGGGGCATTGACGACCTGCGGAAGAAGCTCGGTAATGTTAGGGAAGATGGAGGAAGTAGCATGGGATCGGTATCTTCGTGGTTCACCTCTCGTTACGGCTTTCCTAAGGACTGTCAAATTGCCCCCTTTACAGGAGATAACCCTTCCACGATCCTTGCACTCCCTCTCCGCCCTCTCGATGCAATCGTGTCATTAGGGACGTCAACTACTTTCTTGATGTCTACGCCCAAATATATCCCTCATCCATCCTACCACTTCTTCAACCATCCGACAACCCCAGGGTTCTATATGTTCATGCTCTGCTATAAAAATGGTGGACTAGCCCGCGAGCAAGTCAGAGATAGTATCAACGAATCTCTAGACAACACAGAAAATGGAAGCTGGGAAGCTTTCAATAATACTACCATGAGCTCTGCGCTACTTGGTAAGCGCAGAAGCAGTGATCTCGCGAAGTTAGGTTTGTACTTCCCGCTACCTGAGATCGTACCAAATGTGCATGCGGGTACGTGGAGGTTTTACTATGACACTTGGACCAAGTCACTTATGGAGCACAAGGAGGGAAATGGAAGCTGGAACGTACCTTACGACGATGCGCGAGCAATAGTTGAGTCCCAGCTCCTATCATTACGACTGCGCTCACAAAATCTCGTTCATGCATCCAACCCCGATCTCCCCCCTCAACCGCGGCGTATCTACCTTGTGGGTGGCGGCTCGCTGAACCCGGCAATAGTGTCCATAGTAGGGGATTTATTAGGTGGAGTGGAAGGAGTGTATCGTTTAGATTTTAGCGGCAATGCATGTGCTTTAGGCGCTGCATATAAAGCGGCTTGGAGTGGAGAAAAAAGCGAGAGAGAGGGTTTCGAGGAATTTATAGGAGCAAGGTGGAAAGAAGAGGATGCAGTTCAGAAGGTGGGACGTGGATATAAGAGAGGGTTATGGGAGGAATACGGGGAGATCCTGAAGGCTTTCGAGGAGGTTGAGCATAGAGCTTTGGGAGGGGAGAAGTAAGTCGGGGTTGGTGTTTGCATTGTTTGCAACTAGAGTAGACCGTTTTATAATGGAATGCGCCTCGCAGCTATGAATGCTACCAGCTTAAAGAACATTTTGTTATCAAAGACACATACCTATCATCCTCTACCTAGCGTGTAAATTAGATATTGAATGTCGATTGTGAGGTGCGTAGCTGTTTTCCGTCAACACGTGAGCCCCACCGGGCCTTCGAATTTATCCGCACTGGATCCGCGCCGCTGACTTCATTGACGATCGACCCCATAATTTCTGCTCTCAAGAACTTCTAGTAGCTTCTCTGACAAGAACACAGGGTTGCAGAGACTCTTGGTTTTCTGACTTGTCTCTACTGACCGCTCTCTCAACACTCTGAAGCCCGGAGTCTGGCTTAACACCCCGCTGCTGAAAACGTCAACTACGTGAATGACTCGATAGCATTTCGCCTTTACCAACACTCGATTTTCTCTATTGTTTTTACGCAGGGCCGTTCACCACCACGTCTGCGAGCTCACTAAATAATATCTAAGTAGGGGAAGGCTTCTCGGATTCCTGGATCTCCGCCTGTACGGCGAGATCAATCCGAGAAGCAGCTAAGATGGAAGAGCAGGTTTGTTTGATTGAGAATCCTCTGGGTGACCCAACGGACCATATCTCTTACCTAGGCCAGTTGGCTAATATCATTTCTTACTATCAAGGTAGAGAAAGCCGTTCAAATCGCGTGGAACCCTACATCAAATCAAAATTTGAAAGCGCATGCATTCGATTTCCTCAACCAGTTACGCTCTGACCCGAGTAGTGCGCAAGTTTGCCTCACTCTATTCACGGCTGTTCCTAAACGTGCGGAGATCGTTCGGCATTTTGCACTTGACATGGTCAGCAACTCAATCCAAACCCAACAATTAGATGCTCAAAGCTTGGGGTATGTGAAAAACAGCTTGATGGAGTATATTCGGAGAACATATGGCGGGTTTGGTGGCGAGGGGGAGGTCGACTCAGCAAATATACAGAATAAACTCACCCAGACGGTCACGTATCTGTTTGCTTCACTGTATGCTGTGGGATGGGAGGGATTCTTTGACGACTTCTTGAACTTGGCTGCTGCAAGTGGTGGATCGGAAGGAAGGTCGGCTGGAGGGAATGTTGCAGGTGCGGCACTGTATCTGCGGGTACTAAGCTCGGTTCACGACGAGATCGCAGAGGTCCTTGTGCCTCGATCACAGGAACAGCAGAAGCGGAACACGCAGCTTAAGGACTTGGTGAGAGAGAGGGACGTCAGAAAGGTGGTTACGTCGTGGCAGGAAATCCTAACACAGTGGCGTGACAACGATGCAGTGGTGGAGATGTGCTTGAAAGTGGTTGGGCTGTGGGCTAGCTGGGTTGATATTACCCTAGTGGTCAATGACGTGTTGCTCAACCTACTCTTCCAACTCGTGGGGCGGACTAGTGTTGACGGAGCAACGGACAAGGTCCGTGATGCGGCAATTGATACGCTTACGGAGATTGCTGGGAAGAAAATGAAGCCAGCTGATAAGATCGAGTTGATCATCTTTTTGAATTTAGGAAATGTTATTACTCAGCTCGTCATCAGCCCACCACTTCATGAGCTCCGTTCGACTTCTAGCTACGATGTCGACCTTGCAGAAGCAGTGGGTAAACTCGTCAATAATATTGTATCTGACACTGTGAAGGCGCTTGATACTGAGTGCGCAGATGAGCGGACTCGCCAGCGAGCGGACGAGCTACTCCAGGTCTTTCTTCCGTACCTGCTACGCTTTTTTTCGGATGAATACGACGAAATATGTTCAACCGCGATTTCAGGCTTGACCGACATGCTCACATTCTTTCGAAAGGAGGTCAAGGCGAGGGGCTCTCTTGGTTCGCACTACTCCGCAATGCTCTCACCAGTCCTCAACGCGATAATCGTCAAGATGAAGTATGACGAGACCTCTTCATGGGGCGATGAGGATGAAAAGACAGATGAAGCGGAGTTTCAGGAACTCCGAAAGAGATTGCAGCTTCTACAGCAAGCGGTTGCAGTCGTCGACGAACCATTGTACATGGACGTTGTCAGCAGTGTAGTCGCAAAATTTCTTGGCGACTTTGACCAACAGAATCCGCACATGGACTGGCGGGATCTAGATCTAGCATTGCATGAGATGTTTCTCTTTGGAGAATTGGCAGTGAAAGCTGGGGGCTTGTATAACAAGGGTCAACCAACTGGACCAGCTGCTGCGAGGCTTGTGGAAATGATGCATAAGATGGTTGATTCTGGTAGGCGCTGCTATTTTAATCTATATTTCTAGAGATGTGCTTACTATCGTAAAGGTGTCGCTTCATTCTCTCACCCGGCAATTCAACTCCAATATATGGAAATATGTGTTCGATACGCTAGCTTCTTTGAAGCCCAACCTCAGCACATACCTCGAGCCCTGGAGGCTTTTGTTCGCCTCGTGCATCATAACCACATACGAGTCAAGACGCGTTCATGGTACCTCTTTCAGAGATTTGTCAGGCATCTTCGTGCACAGCTGGGGAACGTTGCGCAAACAGTCATAGAAGCTGTCAGCGACTTACTGTTGATTAAAGCTGAACTTCCGAAAGAGCGATCTGACGATGAAGACATGTCGTCGGACGAAAGCGACCGCTCAGAAGAAAGCATTTTCAATAGTCAGCTTTACCTTTTCGAAGCTGTAGGCTGCATATCTTCTACTTCATCCGTTCCAGTCGAGAAACAAGTCCTTTATGGGAGGTCGGTTATGAATCCACTGTTTGAGGACATGGAAAAACATCTCGATTTAGCCAAGGGCGGGGATGAGAGGGCACAGCTGCAGATTCACCACGATATCATGGCTCTGGGAACTCTCGCCCGGGGGTTTTCGGACTGGACTCCTGGGGGTATCTCAGCAGGTCAACCACCTGCTGAGGCAGTTTCGAAGGAGTTTGGACGAGGTGCCGAAGCTACCATTGTGGCTCTAGAATCTTTAAGGTCCTCTCAAAACGTCAGATTGGCTACTAGGTTTGCTTTTTCACGATTCGTGGGCGTTCTTGGAACGAGAATTTTACCACAGCTGCCGCGGTGGATAGACGGACTATTATCACATAATTCTACGAAGGATGAGATGGCGACGTTCCTGCGGATGCTCGATCTGGTCGTATACGGCTTCAAGACGGAGATTCATAATATCCTCGATTCTTTGCTAACCCCACTTCTCCAACGAGTCTTTGCGGGCCTCGCGGAAGAGACCACAGGTACGGATGACGAGATTCAGCTCGCGGAACTACGGAGAGAGTATCTTAATTTTCTACTCGTGATTCTTAATAACGATCTTGGATCTGTGCTTGTCAGTGAAGGTAAGTCTACTTTAACAGAATACAGCTTTGATTTACTCACGATTTCCAGTCAACCAAAACAATTTTACTCCTCTCATCACCATCATCGAACACTTTGCACAAGACATATCTGACCTCCAGACCTCGAAACTTGCATACGGTGTACTCCAAAAAATGTGCACCACCTGGGGCGGCCCCGATATTATCCTGTCCCCAACAACCCAACAAACCTCACCAAATACCAAGAAGAACACAAGCGATATCACTGTACCCACCCCCGTTACCCCTGCCCTCCCTGGCTTTGACCGGTTCATGATTGAGCGCTTTTCACCCGTCGGCTGGGGAATTCTGTTGAATCCCTCTCTCAATCCCAAAGATGCGCAGGCGAGAACTGTGATCTGGGAAGTGGCGGCGCTGCAGAAGACTATCTATGCGAAAACTGGTACAGAGTTTATTGACCATTTGAGAGGAATGTATTTTCCGAACGTGAGCTTCCCGCGGGGTCCGGCAGAGGAATATCTGCAAGCATTACAGACGCTGGACCAGAAGGCATTTAGGCAGTTCTTTCAGGTTTGTCTTTATTTCATTCACCCTCCATGTCAACTCACTGCTCTTATCTGGTGAGGCTTCATGGTTTTGGCGCTGACATGACTTGTGGAACAGAATTTTGTGCAAAACACTAAAGGCTGAAATTAGCTTCTTTATGGTTTCGCGGGTTTGCGAAACTATTCGAGAATTAATGTATTTTCTTCAGGAGGCTGAGCCAGAACTTCGGACCGAATCGACTGCAGCTGCAGACAATATTGTTGAGTAAGAAGGCCCTGGCATTGCAGATGCAAGAACTCCCATATCCATTTGCATTGTTGAGTCGCATAACTTGTTAGATGAATAACATCAAGCTCTTCCTGACGTCCCAGAAGATTTCTACGGGCATTGTCTCTACCTTCTCTCAGAATAGGAACTTCATGTACATAGTTACATAGATGACCGGAAGAACCTATATAGAGATGGAGGGAATTGAACGAAGATGAGTTGACAAAATAACTTTTGTGTGCGGGCGCTAGGATTTCCCGACAGATAGACGCACCTGAAAAACTCCACGGAGCTCAAAGGTTCCTTATAGTTTCAATTGCTGTTGCTCTACCTTTTCGCTTTCTAATCATCGAGTGTAAGCTTCCAAAGCCAACACCTCTGAGGGGGATAGGGGGAGATGGGGGGGCTAAGGATAAAGAAACCGTGACCCTGGTGGCGGGACTGGTGGTTAGCTTACCAGGATAACAAATATTTAGCATGATGTTCCACATGATCCATCGCAAACGTCGAGATGAAATAATAGCTATGATCATAGCCCTATTGTTTTTCGTCAATCAGCAAGTGAGCAACGCGTGGTTTGCATTCAGTCCATCACGCATCGAGAAGCAGGGGATGATATTCTACGGAAGAACGACCTACAGGTTGGTAGCGGATGTTCAACCCCTTGTCATTTCCAGATTCCTTTGCGGCGGCGGCAAAGTTTTCGGGAAGGAGTTGGCCTTGTTGGTAGAAATTGTCGGCGGTACCCTGTAAAAAAAAGATTAGCCAAACACGGTCTGTCTGTCCTCTCGTTCCAATTGAAGCAAGCGGCGGCGAGGCGGGAAAGAAGCAACAACGTACAACATCAATCAGCAAATCTAACGACCCCTTATATTTCCTCACCAACTCCGTCGCATCATTCTCCCTCCACTTCTCCCTCTCATCTTCGCCAAAATACCCCACATAAGCCTTCTTTCCCCACGGGCAACAACTCGGATTCGCAATCGGCGCAAACGCCGAGACGCTCTTGTATTTTCCAGGGTTCCTGAGGAATATTGTCAGGGCTCCATGGCCGCCCATGCTGTGTCCTGTGATGCCGATTCGTTGTGCGTCTAGCTCTGGAAAGTGGGAGAAGAGAAGGTTGGGGAGCTCGGAGGTTATGTAAGTGTACATTCTGTAGTTTTTGTTCCAGGGAGGCTGGGTTGCGTCGATGTAGAAGCCGGCGCCGCTGCCGAAGTCGTAGGCGTCGTCTTCGCCTTCGATGTTTAGGCCGCCTGAGAGCTGTTAGCAGAACTCCATACAATGCTCGGGTACATCTTTCTGGAGAAACATCTTGCAAGGGAATGTGAGGCAAATACGCAGTGACGATCAACTTACGAGGGCTTGTATCCGGATAAGCAATCGCAATACCCTTCTGACTAGCTCCATACTGAAAATACCCCTTCTCTGCACCATTGTCCCCCGTACACGTCAGCCCCGATAAATAGAATAATAATGGGACTTTTCTCGAGCTTGCAGCGGCCTGTGGAGGTAAGTAAAGATTCAGAGCCATTTCACAGTCAGTTGTTGATGCATTGTGAGTTAGTTTGAGCAGTTTCCCGCCAAAGGAGGCGATTGTGGCCGTGGCTTTGAAACCAGACATTGGTGGATTGATCGTGGATTGAAATATATAACCGATGGTTGAAGTTGTCAAATCTTTCTCCCATACATCCTTCCTACCCACATCCACCCCACCATCTTAAGTACCTTCATTTTAAGTCTACTATTCTTGCGCTGACATCAAGTAGCATAAAGAAGGGCAAAAACGGACGAGATGACATGTGAAAGTCTCAGGCAGATTTCCTCGCCGATAGATGAGTCATACCCATATCTACGGCTGTGGTCTCGTTGTTTATAGCAAGGGATCTACTGCAAATAATGACACCTTTCTCCACCACCAGCAGAAATCTTCCCCAGGTCTGCGACAGGGACATGGAGCTTAAGATTGATCTCAACAAGCACTATCTTAGAACTGAAACTAGAGATTGAGCTTAAATAACAGCTTGCTTGAAACGGGACTGCAGCCCATTACTGGTCGTAGGTAATGCAGTTAGCTAACCATACAGTGACTTTCAAGGCCAAGTTCCACAGCAATATTTCAAATGCTCCCTGTTTGCTCCGCTAAAAATCCCTCCAGCTTCCATAGCCACATCCCCAATTCTACAGTCCCCCGCCGGGACTTCAGAATAGCTGCTTCATTGTGGGAGTCTAATTTGATATCATGTCGTAGCGCATCCGCAAGCTCATGCCCTAGAAGTCGAGGAAGGTTATAAACGGCAACTTCTGCCTTAGGGTGCCGTGTAGTTATCGTAGTGTAACTAGCAGGTCCAACATCTATATGAGATTCAATTCCAGCTTCGTCGATAGTAGCATCTCCGCTCTCCGCCGGTTGATGTCCAAACCACAAGACAAGCCTCACTTGCCGTTTCGAATGGACATCATCTAAAGTTGCACATCTGCTGAAGTAATTCCGCGAGGCCAAATACTTGGCCTCGTCATGTACACGCTTTCGCAGTAATTTCAGCACGAGTTCATGCATATCCCGACGCCAGACAACACTGTTACGAATTTTGTCACTTTGTTGACTATTCAATTGCTTCCAGGGAAAGGCCTTGCTGAGCCCTAGTGTGATTCGTTGGAGGAGGAGGTAGTTGGAGAGGGTATAACTGCTTCTGCCAACTGGTGCGGCGGTGGAAGAAGATGGTTGTTCTTCGTGATTGCAGCCTCCGGGCCGTGGGTGTGGTTTGGTCAGGTCTTGCGGTAGATACCACGGCTGGCCTGTTTCTGGATGGGCTAGAAGGCTGTAGCTAATGTGGAAAAACTTTGGAAGATTTGTTTTTGTTAGTCCGCATTGTCGGACCGGTGTTGCAAGCGCGTGTGCTACCAATAATTAGCATATGTTCAGTATTTGCATAACCATATTTCCTACCATATGGATTGTTTTTCAGCTTCCTTTGCAGCGCTGACAACTGTCCGCTTGAGCGCAGCTTTGGAGTACGATGTTTCTCTCTGGCCGCCGTCTTTGATGAGTCCATGAGGGGTGAGAGAGGAAGCCCATGGTAGGGTCGGGGCATCAATGAGTCTGATTGAGACTCAGCATTGCTATCTTGAGCGTTGTCAGACGCTCCACGAGATTCGCTATCAGATTGGGCGGTGGACTCAATTGTCTCTTCGGGGATCGATAATCTTTGCTGCTGAGAGTGAATATAACACTTCTGTGCAGATTTTACAAGCCAAAGCGCGTTGCTAAAAGGACCCTGATTGCATCGTACTGAAGCCAGCATTGAATGATCGTGTACGCGGTATTCTGATCAGGAGAACACACGGAAACGCTGTCGCGCGCCTAAATAGCCGCATTCAACCGCGTTGTACCGCCAAGTAGGAATCTGAAGCCATGGCTGACGGTTGAATTGACAGTGCGGATGCGCACAACCAGAGAGTCTGCGGCGCATTAAATTCTATCAAAATGAAGAGGAATTCACAGCTATTTGAGCTATCTATAACAAATAATTAGAGATGATTTTGGCATGAAAATATGAAGATTTTCAACTTTATAAAATGATATAAATAGCAGTTCTGAATGACAAAATTAATTTTCCCCATCGGTTGCCATCCCCTGAAATTCTACTTGGCGGTCATCGGTTAATCAACCCGCCATACATTATACCCCCAGCAAAATTATTCGCAACAGTTATTTATGATACCTCAATTCTCTTCTATTGACAGCCGAATACGAAATTTTCGTAACCTATACTCATGCCTCTACATCATAGACTCCAATTCAGGAGATTACATATTGTAACATGCATACGACCCTCGCTGGCAGCGAGACAGTTCTTTTGTCTCTTCTATCAATGGGCTTATAACGGGTCGGAGTTATTAAGAGCAGGCAAGCCTTTTGATAGAAACTCGCTATGTGGAAACCATCTGGCTAACTATATTTCCGTGCTAGATGCTAGCTTCGAGCCCATCCGGGATAATGGACGGCCACAAGCTGCAGCACCGTTGCCTCAACTCTGGCACAGTGGTAATAAACCAGCCACTTTACGACGGCCTCGAAACGGAAGCTTCCAAGAAAGCAGATACAGCGTCCGGTGCCGAGGCTTTTCAACGTCCTGCTCTCGTTACAGCACTAATCCCGCCGTATCGTCTTTCCAACCCGCCAAACAATCCCCTGGAGGATTGGACTCAGCCGAAGATGTGTCGTCCCTCTCACACCGCATTCGTCTCATAATGCGCCATGTTCCACATTCTGTTGTTGTTATTACCTCTATCTTACCCCCCACAAATCTTAGCGTACACTCACATCGCTCGTCTTACCGCGGCATCACCGTCTCTTCCCTTACAACCGTTGCCCTTTCCCCCAACCCTACAGTCTGCTTCAATATCCGTACGCCTTCATCTGCCCTCACCGCAATCCAAAGTTCAGGCCATTTCCTGGTGCATATCTTGGATGCTTCACCTCTGGGAGCGAAACTCGCCGATGCATTCACACGGGGACTTGGTGCAACAGCATTTGACAGCCAAGCCTTCGAAGTCAGTAGAGAATGGGATAGCATGCCACTGCTTGTGGGCCATGGTGTAAGGAGGGTATTGCAATGTCGGGCGTTGGGTGAGGGTGTGGTAGTGGGGGATCATGTCATTGTGCTTGGGGAGGTGACTGGGATCCAGGGGGGGGCGCAGGAAGAGGAGAATGAGAGGGGTTATGGACTAGTCTACGTCAATAGAGCCTACAGATGCGTTGGTGGAGATATCCCTGTAGACGACTAGAACGAGTGGTCAACTAAAAAGAGTCAAAACTCTGGGCTTTACGTTGTAATTTGTCTATTAGCCTGCGACATTATCAATTTCCATGGCTTCATTTTGTTCGTCATGTTCCTTAACGTCAGTGTCTGCGTCTTTCCTCCGTTCCAGTTGTTCTAGGAATTCCCTGGCCCCAGCCCAAATTTCTCTTTCCATTTCCCGTCCGACAACATCGCTTCTACTATTCAGCCACCCAACATCCAGATTTCCAAGCCCGACTCCGGATATTTCGCTCTTATCAGCTTGAGCCGCCCCTCCTGCTCCGCTACTACCAGCTGTTCCAAATGCTGGTACACTTCCTGACGTTTGAGTGTCCTTGGAGGTGGAGTCAGACGCTATAATATCTGCTTCCTCAAGCGCATAGATTTGGCGACGTAGGCGAACATTGATAGATGAAAGGAGGGAAAAGTATGAGGCAGTTGACTTTGAAAACAATTCCTTGTGGGCTTCGATTGTGACAGGTTCATCTGGGCTGGTAGACGTTAATGGAGGTTGGTTTGTAAGTGACTTTACTGCCTCGCCAGCTGCGCGAAGGAGTTTAGCAACATCCTATGATTGACATGTCAATAAAATGTACTTATGATATAGAAATAGGACCAACCTTGTCTATCTCGTTTAGCTGTTGGATGCGTTCCGCAGGTGTGAAGACCTTCATATCGGGCATTGTAGCTTCTGGCAGCTGCACGGTCTTGCTTTCGGTCATCACACAATGGGGCTCTGTTATGTTAGGAGTACAGAGGAGTGGAGTAGAACAAACATCTTCATTGCTGAAGTCCTAAGGCAGTCGCATTGCGGCTCTGCGGAAGTTGCCGATGGAACCCATCGCAGAGGATAAAGAAACAACCCAGCAACTTTATACCGATCATTCGCTCCTCCTAACTGAACCCACAACAACCAACTCCAACATCCGAGCTTGACGGTGTTATCTCTACCACATCTCTTCTTCTCGTCGCTCCTTTGTCCCGACCTCACACGCTGCTGCGCTTGATCTCTGGAAGCCGTTGATTGCAAATATCCAATTTAATAGAATACGGAACGGTTAAAGATGTCCGGTCAACCACCAGGCGGGCCTGGAGGTTCAGGTCCTCAGAATAGTGGACCTCCAAGTGCAGGAATGGGAGGGCCGCCTCAACAGAGCGGAGGCGGGCAGGCGGGAGGCGGCCCACATGGTGGTGGACAGGGTAGCAACATATCACAGCAGAACCTGAACAGCATTGTAGGTTATTAGCACTTGTCTGTGTCCAAACTTTTCCAAGGCTCCAATAATGCCTTATATTTCTGCATTATAGTCAATTTAGTTGTGTGATTCCACTACGTATTTCTCTTTCAGATGGCCTTGAAGATTGCACTTCTATATGTGGAAACAGCTATTGACAGCTATTGACTACCATTTATGTCATGTTGTGCGATACCCACGCGCTGTTTTTTTTTTGAATCGATGCACCTATCCTCACCACCTCACTTAACTTGTTCACACACAACTCATCATCCATTGTATCTTTCAACACCAGTCAATATGTCGTACAGCCAGAAGATTAATGAGGCGAGACAGGTCATTGAGTATCTTTCGAAGAAAGGCTATAGCCGAACTGAGGCGATGTTGCGCATGGAATCTGCCAACACTGATAGAGAGGGACGGCCTCTCATTCAGCGAGCCGAGGATCTTGGTGGTGACAGGTATTTCAAAGGGTTCGGTGAGTACAGCTCCCAATCTGTGGGGGGGGGGATGAACGTTCTCGCTCGATTGCCCATATATGATAACTACTTTCCTAATTTATGGAACAGAGCTTGCTCGAGGTTGGATTGAAGAGAATCTCGATATCTATAAGGTGCGTAGTCATCAAAAGCAATTGTTGCGGTTTCCCTCTAACTTCTAAAACGTAGCCGGAACTTAAACGACTTCTCTACCCTTTATTCGTCTACTCTTACCTCAATCTCGTTGCAGACTGCTTCACTAAGGAAAGCCAGAAGTTCTTTGATGCCTTCAAGGATCTCTTCATTCGTTCCCACGAGTCAGATATACGGGTCCTTGGTACTCTTTCACTACCAGAGCACGTCTCCAACAATGCTATCGCTCAAATCTACCGCACGAACAAGTACCGCATCACCTTGAGCCCACAGGCATACTACAACCTCCTTCAATTCCTAGAAGCAAAAGATAAAGAGGGCGGGACCGTTGTGCTGAGCATTATACAATATTACTGTAATGTCCGTACTGCGGAACGCGGTGGAGCGAGCGGAGGCTCACTCAGCCTCCTTGCAGCAGCATTGGGACAAGGATTGAAAGACGATGACCTCCTGGCAGAGGATGAAGGTATTCCAGGACACAATCCTGGTTCACCCAACACGAGTGAAAATTCGTCCGCAGTACTAGTGAAGCTGAAACTGGGTCTTCTCCCGATGGATCCCGACTTTGCCACTGATATTCAGAACGAGCTTCAAGATCAGGATGCAAAAAAACCCCCAAGCGAAGGACAGAATACCTTGGTGCAGGAATTCGAAACGCATATCAAAAGGGAACAGAGCGACGATACTCCATCTCGTGAGGATTTGCCTCTGCCACCATACACCAGCCGTGATGTAGCAATAGAGATCCAGAAAGTGAGAGAAAATAGGGATAGGTTCAAGATCGAAGCGAAGACAGGCGGCACTGGACCAGGAATATCTGTAGTGATGTTTACTTGGCACAACACTTATGATAGGTCAGTTGTCTTTAGAGCATAATATCCTCAGGTGAAATCATGAATGGAGAGACTGATGATATAGAAAACAGTATAAATTGCCTGGACTTCTCCTCGGATAATCTCCTCGCGGCAGCTGGTACGGCCGAATCGTATATTCGCGTCTGGTCCCTAGAAGGAAAAGCTCTCCCATCCATCCTTCCTCCAGGCCCCGAAACTCCTCCTCCTTCTGCATCTCGTCGCCTGATCGGCCATTCAGGTCCTGTCTATGCTGTTTCTTTTTCGCCATCCATCAAAAACGAAGACCCTGACCCTGTTTGGCCGTCTACAGGTCCTAGATATCTTATTTCTTGCTCTGCTGACAAGACCGTCCGTCTCTGGTCCTTGGATGCATGGACGAACCTCGTTGTTTACAAGGGCCATGACCATCCCGTTTGGGATGTCACCTGGGGTCCCTTTGGCCACTACTTCCTGACCAGCTCGCATGACAAGACAGCGAGACTTTGGAGTACCGATCAGATCTCCTTCCTGCGTATGTTTACTGGTCATGATCAAGATGTTGACACAGTATGCTTCCACCCAAACTCGGTTTATGTTTTTACTGGCAGTAGCGATAAAACTGTCCGAATGTGGTCGGTGCAGACTGGCTCTTCGGTCAGAGTATTCACAGGTCACACTGGCAATTTAACCTCACTGGCCTGCAGCCCCGATGGCAAGACGCTAGCATCAGCAGCCGACGACGGTTTCATTATTCTCTGGGATCTGGCATCTGGACGCCGCCTTAAGGTCATGCGGGGTCACGGCAAAGGCGGCATCTGGAGTCTCAGCTGGAGTGTTGAATCCACAATCCTCATCTCTGGCGGCGCTGATGGTACAGTGCGTGTCTGGGATGTTGCAATAGGAAACGAAACCTCTGGGCCACAGGGGAAGGTGATTGCCGAGGGAGGCGCCGGAACCAAGATTGACGGTGGCGCAGCTGGTGGTCAAGGTAGTTCTTCGGCAGGAGGAACAGCAGGTGTTGCAAATGCCAATGTTGGAGGTGGCGGCAAGAGGAAAGGAAAGGAAGTGGTTGTGACGCCGGATCAGATTAGCGCATTTCCAACAAAGAAGAGCCCTATTTACAAGGTGAAGTTCACTAGGAAAAACTTAGTTGTTGCTGGGGGTGCCTATATTCCTTGAAGAGGAAGGTTTTGAAACTAAAGTTCTCATTTTTTTTTCTGTCTCGAATTCTTCGGCGCAGGAGGCAGGCTCGGTGTTACGATCTCGGGTATTTCCTGTTCCATAAAACAGGCTTATAATAGATAATGCTGTTATCTTGGTTTAACGTAAAATACAAACCGCTCAGCCATCATACAATTTCCCCTCCATGCCAGATTTAACTCTAAACTGGCTTATATAGCAACCTCTAGGATAGGGGCCACACCAACCCCTTTTTTAAAAAAAAAAACAATACAGAATACCTAATCATGACCCAACATCGATGAGATTCAATGAATTGCGAAAAGAATCTTCATGTATCATAGCGGAAACAATCCCAATGCGTGCTCCATCGAAGCGTATGTATTTTCGGAGCTTGCGCAATGGAAATTGGTTTCAATGGAACCGGCTTCATGAGTGGTAAATGTAGAGAATAGGAGACTTAAATCTGGCAATCTAGAAGAGAGGACCATTTATTTTGTATAATCATTATTCGCCCAATGGCTATTCGAATTTTGCGTAGTCGCACATAGCATATCAGTCGTGCGTCTCCATTTCATTCCTCATCCGGCTTAACCGGCGGCTTGTCCTCCCCACCGACTTCCGGGAGCGCCCTCCGTATCAAGACCTCATCGACAATCCCCAACTTCAACGCCTCATCAGCACCCATAAAATAATCCCTCTCCATCATCTTCTCAATTTCCTCAATCGTATGGGGCTTGCTCAGATGTCTTCGATAGATCTCATTCAACTTGCCCCTCACCCTCAAGATCTCTTTCGCATGTATAGCGATATCAGAGGCTTGACCAAAGAAGCCGCCGCTGGGTTGGTGGACCATTATGGAACTGTGCGGGAGGCAGTAGCGTTTTCCTTGTTGTCCGCCGCAGAGGAGGAGGGACCCCATAGATGCGGCTTGCCCGACGCAGATTGTGCTTACGGGGGATTGGATGTAGGTCATTGTGTCGTAGACGGCGAGGCCTAGTAATGAATGCAGCGGAGTTTCAAGTTTTGTCAGCAGGTAATTTCGTTGTTTTGGAAGGGGGAGGAAGTGGATATACCTGCGGTGACGGAGCCGCCGGGGGAGTTGATGTAGAGGTTAATTGGCTTCTCTGGATTTTCTGCTTCTAGGAAAAGGAGCTGTGCGACAACGGACGCTGAGACAGTTTCGTCCACTTCGCCGTTCAAGCATATGATTCGCTCCTGTAGCCAGCCGGACATAGCGAGTGAGATCCGGGGTTCGCATGTAAGTGGGTAGAGGAAGAAAGGATCTGATATTCGAGGAGGATACATACCTTCAGTAACCGCGAGAAGATATCATCTTGACAATGGCAATTTTAGCATAGAGTTCGTTCAATATGAAAGCGCATGTATGAGGGTGTATGTAATTGGGAGTTCACGAACAAGTATGCCAACCGCCTCCCTGACAAGTTAGCACCAGCACCATATCGAAAGATAGAAAAGAGAAAAGAAGTAGTCCAGATAGAGGCACTTACGACCGTCTCAGTCACGTACGGCGTAGGAGTCCATCCCCTCGGCGGTCCAACGCGTGATGATATATTCGAGAACCATCTCAATCCTAGTCTAGAGGCATTGTGCAGCGCCGGTATGGTGGATATTCGTAATGGCAGCATATTTCAACAACCACCGACCACTGTACCAAAGAGTTAAGGACGGCACAAGGTCTCTAGAGACCTGGCCCTAGGAACGAAAGATGTATTGTTCACGGCCTTTAGACTTTTGGCGGATCTAAATATATCAACGAGAGCAAGAGGCGATCCTAGGAAGTTGCAATGTATGTGTCAAATTCAACGAAGCGCGGTGATGGTGTTGATATCGCGGTAAGCGCTACTCATCCGATTTAATTACCCGCGCGCCTCACAAATAATTTTCGAGCTTCAACATCAACCTACAACCCCATCCACCACATCAACAATGGCAACAACCCTCACCGCCACGCCTCTACGGCACACCACAACCCTCACCTCCCGCCCCCTAATCCATCACAACATACAAACCCAAACCCGACATGCCTCCCTCCTCCGGCGCCCGCGTCGCCCCTACACATTCACCCAATTAATCCACCTCTCCGACGGCTCCGCCTTCCTCACGCGCACCACCTCCCCCCTCCCCGTCCTACGCGCCGCGAAAGACATCCGCAATCATCCGCTCTGGAACCCGAGTTCGCAGAGGCTACTAAACATCGAGGAGGATGAGGCGGGGAGGTTGAGGGCGTTTAGGGGCAGATTTGGGAGGGGATGGGATGCGGAGAGTACGAGTGCGAAGGGTGATGCGATGGCGGGTGGTGAGGAGGGAGAGGCGAGGGGGGAGGAGGATCTGGAGGAGGAGAGCTTGTTGGATTTGATTGCGGGGTTTCAGCAACAACCACCTCCAGGGAACAAGAAACCGAAACCGATGAAATAGGACAGGCTGGGACGACAAGCGATAGGAGGAAGGAAGGAAGAAAGGCATATGGGTTTGATATCATTAAGCTGTGAGATTTTTTTTGGCGTGACCGGTGTGTCTGTGTCCTGGTGGTGACGGCTTTTTTTCGTTCAGACACGAGTACGACATCAGGATTAGTAAAGACGAGGGCAATGGACGACCATCCAACCATCCATCCATCCAATCCACACAACCAAAAGACCACCAGACAGACAAGCAGTCACTCGAACACCACACACACACAGCTGCCATCTATCTATCTTCCTCAAGCTTCGAACCAGCAGCCTAGACCGAAATCAAAGAAATAAAAGTGCCAATAATGTATGTACATACAGGACGTCTTCGTGGGAAATTTATCTGTACATTACTATATACCTACTTGTACCACATATCACCGAGTACACCTGCAAATAAAATTGAGTCAAAACAGAACACAACACCCACAGGAGCTCCACCATCACCCGCTTTTCAACCCATCGGTTTTTTTTAACCAGAGACCCCAGAGTGATCTTGAAGAAAACTCCCCATCCACATAATCAAGCCCAGCATTTCATTTACTTACTGCTATTACCATGAGCGCCGTTAAATCTCTCGTACATACATACTCGTAAACGACGGGTCTAGATAGATAAGTGCAAAATATGTACCCAACATTCAGAGACTATAGGAGCTTTTTACAATAATATGCTTAAACTATATTCCAAGTTCTATGGGCCGGTTTCTGCTCTAGGTGGTAAAATAGAGAAATTCTAATTGCATATTACAATCTTGAAACAATTCTATTGACTTCTTGCTACTTACTTACTCAGGCGGCAACATCCACTCTAGGATGAATAGCCATCTTATCTTGCTGCTTAAAGGCTTTTACTTTTTAATATTGTATTGTTGAGTTTTGGCAAGTGGTTTTTCATGCAGTATGCCCGCTTTGCTGAATTGCTCATTATAAGGGCGTGTAGGAGAAACACCCTATTACTGACATTGTCACTATGGCGGTCAGATACAGCAGGAATTTTTCACTTTAAAAATGTCTTAGAGCCTCTAAAATACTAGACTGGCACTTGCATTGCTATAGTACAGGCCACTAGAGGTGTTGTTGTGATAATAGGGAGACGCTTCCCAGGGACTACGTCTACCTCTAGATGAAGTACTTACCCAGTATCATTCGTCTAAGGCGTCGTGTTAGCTCCCGTCAAATTAAGCGGGTTCTGCGTATTCCCCGCAGCGTTCCCTTTAGTCGGGATGTTCTGATCCTGGCAGATCTTAAGGTGATCAGCAGGGATAGTCAGGACGCCACAGAGCTTATCGGGTGCCTCGACGATCGTGGCTGTAAGGCCAGCTTCGACGTGCCATTCGATATGGCAGTGGAAGAGGAAGATGCGTGAGCATGGAGGTCAGCTTTTATAGGCTACTATTTAAGAGGGGAACTTATCTGGATTATCAGCCTGAAATCGAATAACCAAGCTCCCACCCGCAGCGATCATAACAGTATCCCTCCTCATCGGAACAGCCGGAAAACCTGAAGTCATCCCATTCCAAACGCCCGCATTTTCAGCCGAGCGCTCGAGGACCTGGAAAGCATGCCCATGTAAATGCAAAGGATGGCTGCCGGTGTCAAAGTTATTGACGACAATTTGGACGATTTCGTTGTAGTTGACGACGAAAGGGTTGCTGTTGACTCCGTAGACCAGGGGGTTCGTGGCATAGGAGCCGACACTTAGGGCGGTGTAGAGAGAGGGAACTTTTTGGGTGACGTAGGTTATGTTGTTGAAGGAGGCTCTGAGATATGGGGTTAGAAACCTCGTAGATAGATGGCGAGTGAGTGGAGTGAAAAGGGAGATAAAAATAATAAAATAGGGGTTTGCCCCAGGAGGCGCGACACTCTTTAGACTGGTGGGTGTGGCTTACCTGTTAATGCCATTAGCATCAGTGGAGAAATTCAAGCCCAACGTAATAGTCCTATCCGGTGTTCCCAACTGTTTCTGGTGATCCAACGGTACCAATGTAAAGTCGTCGACAGGACTGAACTTCTTCACTACTAGCGGTGGTGGCAATGGTTTCGTATCATCATAGACCAAATAACCAGTAACGTTCGGATTCAACCCAGGGGGGACGCTATTGAACATATTCTCATCCATACTAGCAAGAAAAGCGAAATTCTTCTCCTTAGTATTCTGAGCGGTGATCAGGACGCTGTAGCGCTGTGCCGCGGTGAGATATATAGAGTGGGCAATTTTCTGCTCGGTATATACGCCATCGATTTCCACGATCGTCATCTGATGGTGGTCAAAGTGAAGGAAAATAGCTGCAAAAGCGCCCATGTTGATGATTCGGACTAGGTAGGTCCTCCCGGGTGTTACATTCAACTTGATGTTTTGGGCGTCGTTGAGGAGAGCGGAGTCTGGTATCGGTTCTGCACCATCCTCATTCGCCGGTGATAGATAGTAGTCCAGCATTGGCGGCATCTGCTGGTGGTACCAGTCCGACATGGTCAGGACCAATTCCTCATCGTAATTGTCTTTGTAGGGATCTTTAGGGTCGTGGACGATGATGGGTCCGCGAAGTCCATCTGGGTATTGGCCTTTGTTGTGGGAGTGGTACCAATATGTCCCCGGTTGATTTATCTAGTGTCTGTCGTTAGAAGCTGATTCTCCCAAAACAATAGGAGATACAGTTCTTTCTTACCGTGAAATCATATGTGAGAGTTCCTCCAGGCGGAATGGGACATTGATTTACACCACTAGGACCATCCATAGTATTTGTTCCTTTCTGGAAAAGACCATGAAAATGTAAACTAGTACTCTCATTCCCCAATTTATTGCTGACATGAATCACAACTTGGTCCCCAACATTGGCATTGATTGGAGGACAAGGCCAAGCTCCATTGACGCCTATGACTGGTCTTGAAAAGCCATCGGGGCTTGCTGTGACCCAGGTGATATTCCAATTGTAGGTGACAGTAGCGGCGAGGCAGATTTGGGAGATCACAAGCAGGGAGAGAAGCTTGAGCATATTCGAAATGTAGCGGTACACCATATAACGACAGTGAAGAAAGACCTCTCCACTACACTCAACCGGAAACAAAGCATTCTGAGCTGAATAGGGAGCCACTGCATTATATATTCTAGAGAGCGAATACCACGGTGTTCAGAATACTCACACCCTACTGGAGAGCTGAACATGTGCATAAAAATAATAAGAGTAACAACTCACATCGCGTTCTCGGTCATGCTCCTAAGCTACGCTACGAACGGCTCATAGTTCGTCCATTTGTGCTGTACGAGATGCCCATGATGTTAGCTTGGAGTGAGACTGGTGCTGCTTTGGTTGCTGGCATTTCCGAAATAGACCGGCATCGGTCTCACTCGAACCAACGTTATTTAAGCTGGATGCCGTACAACGACCAGCTCAGGCATCAGACGTCAGACGCGTCCCTCATGCTTACAAGACGCCCATCTCCGTAAATTAAAACGAAATAGTTATGCGAACGGGAATGAGACTGAACTGCGAATCAAGCAGGTCCGATTGACTGTACACAAATCGCTCCGGGTTCGTGTCCGGTGGTCTCGGAGTCCAGGAACGGAGTACTCCGTACGTGCGTAGAAAATTTTCTTTTAGTTTCCTGGTCAAAGCGGTACTTGGGTTAAGTATTGTTCCAAGTACCTGCGTAAAGTGCACCCCTTTAGGCTCCCTGGACAACCCTAGTTGGGCGCCTCTGCTCAAAAGGGCATAAGCTTTTCCCAGTTTCATTTTTTCAATAAGCACCTTCGGAAGTCGGGCTGCATACCCTAGTTAGGATCACATACGGAAGCGGACAGGAAATCGCATTTTCCACATCAGTTCGACCACGATTCGTTCGTTGCTCGCATGCAGGCGCCCGCACACACCAGCCAGCCGTGTCTTCCGACTTCCAAGATATCGGTACAAGCCTTGCGAGGCAAGGTGGAGCAGGGAACTTTTGGTGGGGATGCACAGAAGCTTAACTAGCATATCCTAACTAACTGTTGTACTAAAATTCAGGTTGGAGCACACGGACATCCCAAGAATTCCACACACACATGACAAGCAATGGACACAAGCAAAACGTAGAATACGGAGTACGTAAGTTCCACACTCCGTTTAAATCTTTCAGGTCCACATCCTCGCCTCCCGACGAGTTCTATGTGAGGTTCAGCCAGGATCCAAGAAATCACAACCTTATGACATTCGAGATTGTTTGTGGGATTGAGTTGGGTGACAGAGCACTATCATATGACCGGCGATTAAACGTCGTATCTAAGATAGGTCTAGATTCTGTTGGCTACCAGGTCTCCTGCTTATATCGTCCCTCTTTCTCCATAGTGGCCAAATAAGCCTCGGCGCTTTCTCTCGACATAGAACCTTCACTCTGAAAGACTTCTATTAGAGCACCTCGGACTGCTTGTGGCATCTTTCCTGAGGAGCTGGTTGAGGCAGAGGCGATGTCAGTTTAAGCACCCAGTCGATCAAACTGTGATTGATTAAAGCTCTGCACACATACCCGCAAATGTAGACAACCCCAGAGAGCTCGTGAAGGAGCCGGTAAATGAGGGGGGACTGTTCTCGGACAAGATCTTGAACGTAAATCTTTTGCCTCTTCAGCAATCATGGCGAATTAGTTCCGCTAAGTTCACACAGCTTTGGTGAAAAGATTGAGAACACTCAGAACTGACCTGATCGCGAGAAAACGCAATAAAAACATCTAGACGGCCGTTTCTTTTCAGTTCGTCCCACTCGTCCTGGAAAAAGTAGTCTGCATCACGGTTTCTACACCCAAAGAACAGTACGTTCTGCCCAATTGTGGTTTGTAGGTGGCCATCTCGCCCTCCATCTATAGCTCGAAATCTGTTCAGTGTAGTCGGCTGCTTGGCCTGCATCTCCTCTCCCGTAGCCAGTCTCTCCCAGATGAGCGCTCGCATGGGAGCCACTCCCGTGCCAGGTCCAATCATGATTGCTGGCTTACTAACTTCGGACTTTGCCATGTTTAGACCGCCCTTCTGTACGACGACAGGGAGATCTGTTCCTGGAGAAAGCGATGCAATATAGCGGGTACACACCCCCTGGCGAACCTTCTTGATCACTGTGCGATATTTGACTACCGCGACCAGAAGCTCAATTCGGCTGCCTGAATAGCTTTTGTCCCCCACTGAAGGAAATTTCAAAGTCCCACCACTGGCAATACTGAACTGCCTCCCCCTAAGTATAGGAACTACAGCTGATACCCATTGCCACGGTATTCTCACGCTCTCAAACTCTTGTAACACCTCCAATATGCTTCTTCGCGGTCTGGTCGTGTAATCGTACAACTCGTCAACATATTTTGGATTAGTGAACTCAAGCAGCCTCTCTTTGTGCATCGTATCGTTCGTGAAGTGCGCAATGAAAGAGAAAAATGACCGTCTTGGAATAGATGTAATATCCAAGTAGTTCGTCAATAAGCTTCGGAGAGTCAATTTTGGGTAATTGAGGAGATTCGAAACCGGTGGCAGGGAGTAGGTCTGCAGGTCTGTCGATGCAGCTCTAGGAACAAACTTGATGGGCTTATCCGCGATGTTGGACCAGTCCATTAAGGTAAGGAATTGGTCGACCTCATCCGGGAAATTCTTAGGAAATATAGTAAGAACGTCGCCTGGAGCATAATTGATAGGTGAGCGGGTGGTGAAGGTAAGGTGGCGGACATCTTGCCAATGTGCCGGTGGAGTAACCCTTTTATGTTGGACTAAAGTTGCTACCACGGAACCGCTGATTGGCAGCAGATCATCTGGTGGCAGCCCGGATGACGGCTCTTGACCCCTCACCTTAGGTTGACTGGTCGTGTTCCTGTTGGTTGGATCTATAGTGTCCCTTATTGAATCAAAGGTCTCCTCAGACCCGGCAAAATCCAAAACCCACTTCGGTTGAAGGAGGGTATTCTCTGAAATGGGGCTGACATGCTCTGGTAGGGGGTATGTCTCTAAGAGCAGTCTCTTGAGGTCAAGGGACCAATCCAGAAAACTTCCGTCAACTCTGTCAACGAAAGGGACATTAGTGACAACAACTACAGGCAATGACTGCGGACAAATATTACACTAACCCATCTGGATGCTGTTCATCCGCTTCTCCTCGGGGATATATTTCGCTGGCTCCCAGCTGCACCAGGCGTTTGTGTAACTTCTTGGCAGCCCAGTTGTATCTTCAGACGGATCGAGACATTAGAAGCCACTCATTAATACAATCTGGTACCAGTTTACCTTACTTCGGGTAAGAACTATTTCCGAGCCCAAACGTGGTGAACTTCGCCCGCTGCAGATAGTTGGGAGGCAATCGTTTCCTGAGCAGGCTTTTCCAGAATGCTCGGGTGTTCGTGGGCAGATCTCCCTGACCGGTCGTGGATACCACGAAGAGTACAACAGAATAAAGAGACAGAACGCTCTTTCGCAAAAGCGGTGTGAGTAGGTTGCGCATTCTGCGTGCTGTGATTAAGAGAGCCACTCACAGGGTCGACGGAATCCATATCAACAACTCGAGTAAGGAAGTGTAGCCGCTCAGTGACGCGACCCAATTCTCCCGCTACATCTTGAGCGTTTCCAGTCTCTGATCCGTATAGGACCAGAGCTGTCCGGTCATGCATTTCCCCCATATTCACGGTATTGCGAACTTGCTTATGCAATCATGGGTGGATGAAAAATAGTTAGCAAGAGAGAAATCTGTGTTGACTCGTTGAGTCAAAACCGTGGTCCCGAACAACGAACGGGGTTGGGTGGCCAACCAATCTGCATCTTGTATTCAGTATAGTTCGCTGCATGTCAATGCTTGTTGGTTGAGGTGGCTGCTATGAATTATGATCTGGACGACTACCCGTCATCAATTCAGCGTTATCGGGCATTACGAGTACATTCATTTGTTTCTGTCTTACATTTGCTTCTCAAATTCTGTGTCTTGCACCTGTGTTTGCACCTGCTTTACATAACCATCCACTACGTTGCTATTCTACGAGTGAATGGTTTGTCGTGGTATAAGATTGCTGGATTGGACTGTGGATTGCGGCTGCAAGTCATCACTCAATCACTCATCGCTTCGCTGGTCCTTCTAGAATCGTATCGCTGCCCGTTTCCCAACTTGGCTAGACTGTCCAGCATCCGACTCTTGGCATTCCACATTTTTTTTGCCATAACACGCCGCCCCTTACGCTCTCCTTCTTTCTTCCTCTCATCCCATTACTGTCAAGACAACTTTCATCACAAAGTCATCCTTCTCGTCATCAACTCTCTTCTAGGGCTCTTAGCTACCCTATCCTCAGCCAACTCCCCCTCGTCTTTAATCTTGGAGTGTTCCCTCGCAATAACACACGCTCAGACAAGAATCCAGACAAGACCAGACAACTCACAAGGCGGTCTCGACAGATTTCATCTCTCGATACCAACCCGACACCGACAACCCAGAGTTTTTAACACAGACAAGAACTCGCTTACTACAAACAGGACACTAGCTTAGTTCCGACACTCACACACGCGTCATCTACTGCAGACTCGTGCCTTAACATACCAACTACAAATCAATCATCATGTCCGCCAGCGCTGTTGAAAACGTCACCGCCTCTTTGGCAAATACTGCCATCTCTGACCCTATTACTGATGTTGCTACTGCCGGCGATTACAAGGCTGCCAATGAAGCCGCCGCGGTTAGTGCTACTGAAGGGAGGAGATTGTACATAGGGAACCTCGCGTACGCGACAACAGAGGGGGAGTTGAAGGAGTTCTTCAAGGGCTATCTTATGTAAGTTTATTCCTTATACTACATCTTCATTTGGCTTCTGTTCAGCCGTGCTCTGTTTTCCGCGCGCAGTCTCATCCCGTGAATGTTGATAACACTGAATGTTTGATGCGCCTCTCATGAGTTCCTTCCGTGAGTCGCTTGATTAGTATGGCAGCTCTAATGTGTATTTCCACAGTGAATCTACTTCCATTCCTACCAATCCTCGCACTAGCCGCCCAGTTGGCTATGCCTTCGTGGACCTTTCCACTCCATCTGAGGCTGAGCGCGCCATCTCTGAGCTCTCTGGCAAGGAAATCTTGGATCGCAAGGTCTCCGTTCAGCTTGCTCGCAAGCCTGAACCTGCGGGCGAAAAGAGTGAGGGTGCCGCTAGTGGCGGCGAAGGTGGTAGCAGTGGTGAAGGTGGTAGGAGACGCGGTGGAGGGAGAGGCCGTGGCAGAGGCAGAGCTCGAGGAGGTAGAGCCACTCGCGCCGGACGTGGAGTATGTGCACTGAAGTTCATGGGCGTCTGTCAGTTGTGACTACTAACGTTGACCATTTTCACAGCGTCGTCAAGGTGGCGAGAACGGACTGACCGAGAATACTGAAGGCGCCCCAGCCAATGCCCCAGGTCCTGTTCCCCCTCTTACCGAGACTACCAACGAAGGTCTCAGCGCCAATGAAGGGGCTGAGGGTGCCTCTCCCCGCGAAGCTAGCAAGGACGGCAAGCCTAGAGCTATTAGAGAGCGCAAGCAACGTGGCCCTCCTGAAGATGGCGTCCCATCTAAGATTAAAGTCATGGTCGCTAATCTGCCGTATGACTTGAGTGAGGACAAGGTAATCTTGAAGCATTTTGTTCGTATGTCTACTTGCACTTGCTGACTATATGCGAAACGTTAGCTTAAGGAGCTCTTCATCGAATATCATCCGGTTTCTGCTAAAATTGCTCTCCGCCCTATCCCCCGCTTCATGGTCAAAAAACTTCAAGCACGCAATGAGCCTCGCAAGGGCCGTGGCTTCGGATTTGTCACCCTTTCCTCTGAGGAGCTTCAGCTGAAGGCGGTTGCAGAGATGAATGGAAAGATGGTCGATGGTAGGGAGATCGCTGTCAAGATTGCCATTGATAGCCCCGGCAAGGAAGATGACGATGGGAATCACCATGAGGGCGATGAAAAGAAGGAGAATGGTGTGAGGGAGGGCGAAGCTACCACTGCCTAAGTGGGGGGTTATGTGGTTAGGATCTAGTGGCTGCTGTTTGAAGCTAGGTGTACTCACTGGATTGAGATGGGAGACGATATGAATGCTGTGCGAAGTGTCGGCGCAAGAAAAGTTAATGGTGCTTATGGCTCAAAGATCAGTGGATATTGGCGGTGATCTGCGTGGGGTGGTGCAATAGATCGATATGGCGCCTGATCCCTTCCTGAGAAGTGATGATAATTCACTTTGCCGGACGGTGACGACGATGCTGTTAATCTGTACTCTTGCTCTTCATCACAGCCCTAGTGGCGTGAAACAAGGTTCTCCCTTCATAGGTAGCTACTTAAGAAAAAGAATCTCGATGACTTTCCTTTCCTACTATGTTTTTTACTAAGCTTTTAGACGTTGGTCGTGTTCCGGCTTGTAGACCAGTATCTGCTCACAGTAATCTGATAATGGATAATTAAGCTTGACGTGTCGATGGATTGAAATTTTGAGATGCTAAGCTGTCCAAGATTGAGTTTAAGACGAGTGAACAGGTAGTGGTTGTGAGGTAAGAATAGACACCGCCTACATATGCCCAGACCTCATACCATCACCAATTCCCTATCCTAAAAGCGATTATCTGGCCTAACTCGGAAGTAGAAGGTAGCAAATACAATTGTGCCAAGTGTATTAGAAAATCATTTTGTCTTCACGCTTCCGACTGAGCTACACCAGTTCTCAATTCCGTTGAGGAAAGACGCTAGATTAGGCAACTCGTCACTGGAACACCAGCGTATGCAAGATGTGGGAGGTCGATCCAGAGACGAGACGAAAGGTATTTCTGGTAAATCTATTCTCATACACACGATACGGGCTAATTGTTTTTGGTGCAGCTCCTTGAGATCCAGAAGAAGAACGGAAACAACTCCTGCTGTGACTGCGGCGCTCCTTCTCCACAATGGGTATGTCGTGTATCTCCCTTCTATCCATCCCTAGTTCCTATAATGTGAATCAGAGGAGGAATTCAGCCGCTAATCCCTAGCAGGCCTCCCCAAAATTCGGTGTATTCATCTGTCTCACCTGCGCGGGCACCCACCGCGGCCTAGGGGTGCATATCTCCTTCGTTCGTTCGATATCCATGGACGCTTTCAAGACCGGTGAGATCGCTCGCATGGAATATGGCGGTAACAAGCCCTGGCGTGAATTCTTCGAGACACATGAAACCACCAAGATAACTGGTGCCAGTTGGGATGGAGCCACGGTTGCGGAAAGATATTCAGGGGAGGCGGGCGAGGAGTGGAAGGAAAGGCTGACAGCAAAGGTTGAAGGAAGGGAATATGCACCTGGGCAGAATACAGATCCTGCTCCTGCCACGAAGCCGAAACTCCCAAGAGCCTCTACAGTTGATGGGTCACGATCTACGACGCCGATGGGGATGGGAAGGGATAAACTAGGGAATTCGTCAACGCCATCTCTACGTTCAACATCCCCAACCCCTTCCTTGGGCACATCTACGCTGGGCTCGAGGAAAGTGCGCAATGAGGAATATTTTACTAAACTAGGCAACGATAATGCAACTAGACCTGAGGGGTTACCCCCAAGTCAGGGTGGGAAGTACTCAGGCTTTGGCAGCGCGCCGTTTGAGCCGGATTCGTCGCGAGATACAACCAGCCTACCCGGTGTGGACGAACTGAAGAAGGATCCTGTAGCTGCGCTGACGAAAGGGTTTGGGTGGCTCACGACTACGGTTGGGAAAGGAGCAAAAACTGTGAATGAAAGCTGGATACAACCAACAGCCCAAAAGGTAGAGCCCCCTGTCCTCGTCCTCGTCCAATCACTCGCACATTGCGCCCATCCAGACTGACAACACATACTATATCCAGCTCGCAGAAGCAGATCTAGCTACCCAGGCTCGCCTCACGGCCGCACAGCTCGGCCAGAACATCCAATCAACCACGAAATACACCGCAGAATCCGTATCCCGATTTGTCGAAACGAACTCAACCTCATCATCAAGAGGCCAATACGCAACCCTCGAAGGCGATAAGAGAGAATTCTGGGACAACTTCGGTGGCGCAGCAGAGAGCAGCAAACCAAGTGCGATTGGCACGGCCGCTATGAAGAAAGGAGGAGGGATGGGTGGCAGCGGAGCGAGTTCTTCAAAGGAAGATGGTTGGGACGAGGATAAATGGGATAAGTTTTAGGATATGGGAAGGGATTGGGAATCGTTGGTTGGCACCATGTTTTCGCCTGCTATTATCCTAGAGAGTTCGTTCTGAAAATCCGCACTTTTGGGACATGTGAGACGATTACCTCCGCACCATATCGCATGACTATTCTCCAGGAGCATCCCCGTCTCAAGTCTGCTCAAAATCATATTTCATTACTTTTCTAACGCATACATAACCTTCTCTACGATCTTCCCTAGCACCTCAAGAGACGGCAACCAAGAAGATTCCCCCCTTTTTTTTTGTTCTTTGAATCGACTCAGGAAAGACGGGAAGTGGTGAAGGTCTTTTCCTCCACCCGGGATTCTGTACCATAGAATACTCGTGGGTGGTAGGGAGTATACTTGGAATTAAACCCTACGCGGGCGTGGGGTTCGAAGTTGAGTAATAAAAAGGGGGTGGTGGTCACGCGTGAACAACTAGGTATCACCGGCAGAACTCCAGAGCAGTCGAAAAACTCTTGGGCAGCGACTTCGATTGTCCGGATACATGCCGATATCCAGGCTAGAAGTAAATCGCTGGGCTGCTCCAAGAACAAGTCTGTTGTTCAAGCTACTCTCCACCTTGACTTCCCACATTCACATGCTAGTTTAGAAGACTGCCGCGAACTTTATTGGTTGCCTTTTGGTAGGACAGCCCTTAAGTTGTTCATGTGCTACGATGATGGGTGGTGCCCCTGATCCGTGCACCTCGCCAACATTTTTCCGCGGCGGCTGTACGCGCAAAACCTCAAGAACCTATGGATTCTTTTTCTGGCTTATAGGTTTTAGAAATCTTAAGTTCTGGCAATTCTAAAGATGTGAAGGCATGGCACGTGCATGACAGGGCAATTACTTGCTGGGTGGATTAACTACCCTAGTAGTACACATTTACCTCCTCATTCCCAAATACATCAATACCCCTTACAACCCCCTCAGCTCCTTCAAAACAGCCTTCTCTCTCAGTGTCCCCATGCGCTCAAACCGGTCCACGCTCATGACAAACGTGCCCCTTCCACCCGTCAGACTCCGCAGATGTCTCAGGTAGCCAACCATCTCCTTGAGCGGGACACGCGCTACAATGTTGCGCTGCCGGGACTCTTGCCGGTCCATAGTGAGTGAGTCGCCGAACGGATCTGGTGGCGCGTATATTTTCCTTACGTCGATGGCTCGGCGGGCTGACTCGTGTCTAGGTGTTGTTTGTGTTAGTGATGGTGGATTAGAGATGTCGTTCTCGTTGTCCAGGGAAATGATGTGACCCCCTCTTGCGGCACTGATATCATGCACCACAGCTCCCAGGCTGCGTTCGTCGACGCTGATGACGACATGCATTACCGGCTCCATGAGTGCTGCTCCTGCCTCCTCGGACGCCGTTTTCAACGCTGCGAGTGTGGCCATCCGGGCCGCGGAGCTAAAGGCTGCGGGTGTGCTTTCGAGGCCAAACATGTCGGTAGAGGGATCGATGGTGAGTCTTACATGCGTTGAGTGTATAGGGAAGCTGAGTTTTGGCCCGCGGGCAAGGGCGGCTAAGGCGCCGTTTGTCAAGGCTTGGAAGAGTGTTGGGAAGTCGAAGTTGGGAGGGAGGCGGTTTTCACTCGAGTCAGCGGGCGTCCCGTCTATAGAGATGCCCACGATGGTGATGCTAATCAAGTTGCCTTCTTTGATGATCGACCATGTTTCTTCGCTGCTTACGATTCCAGCGTCGAGGTCAAGAGCAGGCTCGACAGACACCTGGCATGCAGCCTTACCCCTCTTTCCCGCAATCTCTTTGTCGAAAGTTCTTCTTTCTGGTTGTGATGAAGACCCTAGCACGCACTCGCGATATCCGATCTCTATACTTCCCATTTCTGCCTTTGCCCTGAAGTCACCCACTAGTCTATCTCTGGCGATCTCTAGGTGCAATTCCCCCATCCCACTCAAGAGGGTTTGTCCTGAATCTTCGTCTACAGATACGTGCAAGCTTGGGTCCTCGCGAAGCAGAAGCGCCAACGCTTCTTCAAGATGCTTCTCTTCTCCTAGGCTTTGAGGCTCCACGCTCGCGAAAAAAACAGGAGGTGGCACATCAATAGGCCGTAACTGGAGGCTGTTTAGAGGCGCTGGAGGGCCTGCCTTATGGTTAGTGCCATGATAAGAGATCAGAGTATCACCCGTTCTAGCGTGCTTAAGGCCAGCTATCACTCCAATTTGACCAGCGGATATGAAGGGGATGTCAACAGCGTCGGAGGCATACATGCGGAAAAGTCGTGGCGCTCTTTCGGTGGTGTGGAGGCTGGTGTTAAAGAGAGGAGTATGTCGATTGATAGTACCTGAGTAAACCCGTACGTAGACAAGAACTCCACGCTTGGCGTCATTGACGACTTTGAATGCAAGGGCACAGCCTTCAAGACCGCGTACTAGAGCGGTAGAGGTGGCAGAAGCGGTTGCAGGATGCAGAACCTTCCTTGCTTTGTGTTTCTTATGATGATTACTGTCAGTATGCTCCAGAAGAAATTTCTCGTTGATCAAGTCGTAGAGTCCGCCCTTCTGGCTTCCAACGCTGACCTCGGGATCTGGTCTCTCCATGGGCCCAGGAAGCAAGTCGATTACAGCATCGAGCAGTGGTTGAACACCAATATTCTTGAAACTTGCGCCCGCAAAGACTGGAATGACGCTCCCAGATCCATCAAGTACACATCTCCTTAGACTCTCAATGATATCTGTGGATGGAATTGCCATATGATCCTCGTCGTACTCAATGAATTTTTCAACCATGCCATCGTCATGTTCGCTCAGAAGCTCAACAAGCGCCACCCTTGCCTTTTTGATCTCTTCCACCAGTCCCATATCCGACTTCTCAAGCTCCTCGAGTGAACTTACTTTTACCGCTTTTCCGTCTCCTCCTTCATCCCACTTCATTGTTCTCAATCCAATAGCGTCACCCACTCCAACAAACCGGCCTTTCCCGCCTTTCCACCAGGGAATCTGGCAGACTGCTGGCCAACCCGACAGTCTCGTTCCAATCTCCTTGACTGTTCTCCCGAACGCAGCGCCATCCCTATCAAGTTTATTGACGTACACAATTCTGGGGATCCGGTAGCTGCTTGCTTGATGCCACACCTTTTCCGTCTGTGCCTCAACGCCAGCAACTCCATCCAGAATACATACAGCGCCATCAAGAATGCGCAGGGAACGCAGGACTTCGAACGTAAAATCTGCGTGACCGGGAGTATCGATTAAGTTGATTGTGTGAGGCGTGAGAGACCTTGGATTGGTGAGAGGCGCATCTGACTGTTCCAAAGCACCAGGCGGCCAGTGGAATGTTATGGCGGCTGATTGGATTGTGATACCCCTAGCTCGCTCGGCGGGAAGGAAATCGGTTACTGTGGAGCCATCGTCCACGTCTGAAATAGCAAAAGAAACCGTCAGGACATTGGAAAGGGGTAAGTGGATTCATGGAATGGGAGGGATTCAGAAAGACCCAGCGTAAGAACAATACGCCGCAAGCTGATATATGAATCTGAGAAACGTCTGGTGATTGACAGTATCTGATAAAGGAACGTCAATCGGTAGCATAACGTCACATTGGTATAGATAAAATACTACAAACGACTTTGAATCAAGAAATTATATTGAAAAAGATTTTTTAAAAAGAGGATAATTGTACCTCCTATCCTTCGCGTAAAGCCGCTATAGAAGAGCATCCGCTCAGTTGTTGTTGTTTTACCCTACAATTGATGAGATCTTTCTTTAGAGTCAGGCTGTGTGGCTAAGAGACATGCGTACTGCATCGATATGAGCTATGATTCCAATGTTCCTCGTCCTGTCGAGATCAGGATCCTGCTCAGAAGCAACCTGATGAGAGGAACCGTAACGGGCTGTTGTTGATAATGGTTGTCCTGCATACTTCCGAGATATCCTTGAATTTCGACGGCAAGCCCGACAGATCCAGCCCGAAAGAGCAAGAGTCTGTAGCATGGTTCTTCAGCCACAGTGAATGCGGTGTAGGTATCGAACTCGTCAAAGCGAGAAGCGCCAATACAGCAGTATATTCCCAGAATATTGTAGGCGAAATGCACGTGACCTATCGACGCTCAGCGGTCCGTCATCCCGAAGACGCCGCCTCCATTAACTGAACGATTTGTCAATTGTTCTTGCTGAACATCACCACGAAAGTTTAAAGAAGCATTCTTCATCCTGATAATGGATTACTCCTCGCTACCCAACGATCCTGAAGGGGCTTCGCCATGGTCAACATCACCACAGCACAACAGAACCAGCTTCTCTAACCCTAACCTCGACTCTCCACCACGTCCACAATTTGGGTCAGTCGTTGGCCCTGGACATGCACCAGAATACCCCAGTGACAATGAAGGCTTGGGTGCCTCAGGAGGCTTCGCAAGACCTGAAAGTTCTGGGACGGACGATCTGTCATCAACGACAGAGGAGGGTGGAGAGCCGGAGAAGCCTGATCTCAGCGAGCGACTTCAAGGTCCACAGATTGGCTTTGCTCAACACCGGCAACCTCATCCAGCAGAAGAGGGACTAGAAGCTCAAAGACATCGACTTCCTGCGCCAGGTGCAAGGTCTGGACAACGGGCTAATATCCCACAGTATAAATTGGAGGCGAAGATCACTGGCTTGGAAAGAACAGGCAGAAAAGACCCGATTTTAAGATTTGATGTCCACGTAAGTCATGTCAAAATTGAATTAGGGTATTTTCTGGATCAGAATTTCCTAATAATTTGGACGACTCTAGACAAGTCTCCCAAAATATCGCACAACTCAATATCGTGATGTCCGCCGCACCCACTCCGAATTCGTCAAACTCTCCGAACACCTCATCTCCTCCAATCCTGAGGCTTTCGTGCCCGCGGTACCTCCTCCAGTCACCTCCGCTGGCGCTGGCACAGATGAAGACGAAGCGCGGGTCAAAGCAACACTGCAACGCTGGTTGAATTATGTGTGTGGAAACGAGGTTTTGATGAGGGACGAGGAGGTGGTCTTCTTCGTGGAGAGTGATTTCGGATACAGCCCTGTCGTTCGACGAAAGCAGCCAGCTACAGGCGTACGAAGAAAAGTCATCAAACAATTTGCCCCACCACCTGATGACACTCCCGAGTTGGCTAACGCTAGGCCGGTCGTAAAGCTTTTCTACCTAGGAACCATGGAGACTGGACATAAAGTAGACAGAATTGTGAAGGCTAGACGAAGTACTACATCACTCAGAATCTGCCTATCTCCGATAATACTAATATTCATCTGTCAGGTCTTGGGCTTGCAGAATCTGATCTCGGTGTGAAGTTGGGTTCTATGCACGTTCAAGAAACACATGCTGGTCTTGCGCACGCCTTTCGCAAACTTGGCAAGACAATTCAAACAACTGGCGATTATCATGCTGCTCAGGGCACTGCTGAAGCCACTACACTCGGAGACCCTCTACAGTATCACTCCTCGGACGCTTTTATTGTAAAGGAGACTCTCACCAACCGGCAAATCCTCATCCGGGAACTTCTCCAGGCACAACAGTCTACACGTAGCAAACTTTCCGCTGCGGATCGTCTAAAGGCCAGCACCAGTGTCAAACGTGAGAAGGTCGATGAAGCAATCAGCTCACTAGATGAGGCCCGTTCCCACGAGTCGTACCTCCTTCAGAAAACCCAACGGGTTACCGCCAATCTTCTCCAAGAGCGTCGCAGATGGTTTGTCCGCACGGCAGCAGATCTCCGGCTATCCATTCGCGAATACGTTCTCCGCGAGATCGAGGCCGAGCGCCGCACTCTCGCCACGCTCGAGAGTGCACGTCCAGACATCCGTAACATCGACCACACCGGAGGTCTATCTCGACTGGGCCGAGAAGCCCACCCTTCCGTCCGGAGAACCAGCATGGCTGCCAGCCAAGGTCCGAAGGGAGATGCCTGGAGTGGCGTACCAAGGCGCTCAGACGGACTCGATAGAAGCATGGCAGGAGTTTCGTCAGAGGCCTTGAATGGCAGCGAGCAAGGCACAAAGGCTGGTGCGGCTGGTGCGGCTGGTGCGGGAGGGCTGAAGAGCTTGCAGGAAGAGGAGGATGATGACCGGGTTGATGCGAAGAATGCAGCGAGTCGACTGGCTTCTAGCACGTTTTAGAAGAAAAGAAAAGAAATTCATTTCTTGCGTTCTTCAGTGTTCCTTACTTTTTCCTCTTCCTTCCTCCCATCGAAGTTTTTTTCTTCCTTTTCTCTTTTCTCTTTCTTGCTTTTTCAAGGCGCCTCATACGGAATTTTCCATGGCTTATTGTGACCAAGTAATGAAAAAAACAATGCTTCAAAAGCAACACTCCTGGACTTATCACTATCTCTGTCATCATCACAACCCAACGCACCATCGACCCTCCCCTAGTCCCCTACAAAAAAGCCTTCCCATCCAGCAATCTCATCAGCCGTGCCCCAGCCTCCAGGGGTTTCGATCCACTGACCATGGAACCGGGTTCTGATTGCGGGGTAAAGATGTATAAGAATCCTCACCCAGGGTAAATATAAACAGATAAACAGTGAACTTCAACCTCCCCTCTTCCTCTTTTCATCTCGTCTCTCTTCTGTGTGAAATGGATGAATAGCTCCTCAAGATAATGTCTGGAAATAGTTCTGTTCCGCGTATCGTGCGTATGTTTGGAGGGTGAGGGGGAATGGGCTTAGCGAGAGAGGCAACTCTCCTTTGCAAACCTCTCACTCCCTCCAGTCATTGTCAAGTAAAATCCATCCTTAAAGACAGTAGCTATTTAATAGTAATCATCATTGTTCATTAAATTTTTTTTTCTTTTTTCTTTTCTCCCTCCTTTCTGTTTTCTCACTCAAGCAAATAAAAACCCCGAAAAAAAAAAAAAAAAAAAAAAATTCTCAGGGGGTGTTGAATCCCCCCTTATTTTTTCAAATTTTTTAAATTTTTTAAATTTTTTTCAAAATCTGGAGCGGAACCAAAGCAACGTCGATCAGATATCAATAACTGCCCGGAAATGTGTTGGTGAGAAGCTTCGTGGTGAGGTTCTCTTGGGCTTTCGAGAGAAGAAAATAAATGAAAGGAGACGCAGTAGTCCCCATTTCGCCGTGGTTCTCATTTCAACTCCTTCATCCCTCGAGGATATGGAACGCACCACAGGCAGGGACTTTCTCAGCGGAGCCAACAGTGGTATCCCCACCCATCTCACCACCCAATTCCCGGCTCGACGCACCCGCTTTCCCGTTCACTTCATACACGGTATCTCTGCCTATCTCCCCGCCCAGTTCCCGGTTCGACACACCCACTTTCCCGTTCTCGGTGAGGAGAGTCTCGATATGTTCATTCAACCAGTGGCCCTCCAGCGCCTCTCTCCCCATCTGTCCCGCGCCTGCGATCCAGACCTTACATTTCCCTTCCCCGGCCCCGCAGTCGCAGCGAAATGACTGTGCCATGTCCCACTCACTGCTAGGATAGAAGAAGGTCAAAGCATCTCCAACTTTGAGGTCTTTAGTCCTCGCGACCCTAACCTCGGATTTGCTCACATCAAACTCGAGCGAGGGCTCGCATGAGTGGTTGCAATAGATGAGGTCTGAATTCAGCTCGATGTGTTCGTCACGCGATATCTGGACGCTGGAATAGGCTTTCGGAGCCAAAGTGAGCACGCTGGGATCAAGTTTCGTGAAGAAGGAGCCAGCGGGCAAGGCGACAAGAGAGAAAGCACCAGAGGTAAAGGCTTCCGGGCGCACCACAACTTCGATGAGGTTTGGGTGGCTAGGCTGAGTCCAATGCGGGATAACGGGTGCCATTGTGACGATATAACTTTACAGTTATAATAATCCGCAAGTTCTCTGTTTGTCTTGTATGTATTTTCTTTCAGTGATTCTGCGTTTTGCGTTTCAATTGGAACTTTTTTGCAGCCTTGGTGGGAGCCTTTTTCTGTAAGCAAAACGTGTGAGATGTACCTTTCCTTTGCTGGATGAGGGATTCGGTCGGGCGGAGATGGTCAGTTTGGGAAATGGGACCAATGGCCAGCTAACGCGTTCTTTCAGCGGGCTTATAAGGTGTCAGTGGTACGGCAGGCTTAGGGTTCACAAGCATACTGGTGAGTTAGTGGGTTAATGGGCTAATGTTGTGTGTAGCTGTACCAGGTTCTCTGTTGACGCTCGGCAGCTGGCCTTGCTCTGCTCTGCTAGGGCCAGCCGATCATTGCGATTTTTGTCATGACGTTCCTGAGCCCAGCCCTGCACCAATTCTCTAGTTGCATTACGACTTTTACGCTTTATGCCCAACTCCGCCTGGTCACAGTGGAGTATGCCTATTGTATTACCTACTAGCTACACCTTTGGCTTTTTGCAAAGTGGAGACTCTTCGGATATCCACCAATATCCTTGTGCTAACTTTTCATTGCCGAGTAGAAATACCTTACTAATATCTGCCACCCAACTAACCAACTACGTACATGCTACAATGCTTATATCCACCGTCTACGCTTTGTACCTCTGAAGACCATAAAAACTACCATAAAACAAGCGTTGCCGGACAGATGTTGAGAAACTCACATCTCGTACTAGTTACTGTAGACTCCCATTAATGCCATATCCAATATCATATTCATTGGCCAAATACCGCCCTGAAGGCGATCATGGCTTCTTCTGAACTACTAGGAATTGTCCTATTGCTTCCCTTCCGGCTGAGGAAAGCCGTGGCCAGCACCAAGTAGAGACGGATCGATGCTCTCACTGATGCCAAACCCGGAGGGCTGCCAGTTGGGATCAGCGTCGATTTGTGAAGAGTAATTTGGCGATTCTGGGTTGTAAAAGCGCGAGTCTTGCTCTCCGCTAAATACGTAATACTCTCCGATAGTGTCCGTCTGGGGTCCGAGCGGTCTTCCTTCAAAGACATTAGGGGGCTGTGATTGCAGCCCCGACTGCTGTTCTAGCCATCTGTATTGCAAGCTCTCGCTCTGTGGTGGCGGCGGATTATTCCCAGATCCTTGGCCGAATCCACTGCTCTTGACGGCCAACGATCGACTTAGTGATCGGTCTAAACTTCGGCCGATTTTGAGGTATAGGCTGGCGGCTTCATTGATTTTTGAGTGGTATTCGAGTAGCGAGATCGAAGTTGTGGCGGCTAGTTTAGCTCGATCTAAAGCCCCGGATCTGAGCATAGAATTTTCCTCTAATTTCCCTTGCCGTAAGGCCTCAAGTATTACCACGAGAAGGGCGTTGAATGTACCATGACTACCGAGAATGGTTGTAAGTCACGATAATCGAGATTTTGTTGAGAGTTCTACTTACATCGAGAACCAGCAGCCCATCTGTAAGTTCTTGTTCACATAGTGCATGTACGACACGTGAATATATTTCATCGCTGATTGGATACTAGAATGGATATCAGCATACGCTGCTGAATCTGAAGCCGTTTTTGTCAACCAATCTTTCTTACCAGATGCCAGTAAACTTGGCTGTCATATTCACAGCGACAGGGGACTCCAAGGAAGGGTGATCCCATGGACCTCGCGCTTCCATCACAGACCGGACCAAGAGTGGTCGACTGAGTAGGATTTTTACGGTCAAGTATGCTAGATGAGTGTTCAACTTGTCGCTCCTGGTCAGGAAACCATAGCCATCAATGGATCCGCGATGCTACTTACGCTGTCTCCCTCGAATTCGTCTCGTGTTATTCCTGTAGAAGACTCGGCGGTACCTTCCCGGAGCAATATCCTCAGATCGACGGGGAGAGACTCCACCCACAAATCTAATTGCTTAAGGTACCCTTCGTAGACGCTAGATCGTATATGAGGCGATGAATAAACTTCCTCTGAAATCTGCCCCGCAATGAAGCTTAGACTAGCGAATCGATTCGGTATCGGGTACTGAACTTCAAGTATAGAAGGTCTCTAAAGCAATGCGTCAACAAAACTGAGCCTCTAGTCGGAGTTCTCGATCAACTTTTGACTAACTAACCTTTTGCATGTATTGAGATGCCTCTGTCACTGGAATGAGACATTTTCGTCCTAGGAATATAGAGAGGTACCTGTAGCCAACTGCACATTAGCCATATGCCTCCTAACAAGATTCGAATATTATCGGATATACCGGTCCAATACTACTAGCGTACTGCCTAGGTACGGCTGCTCGCCGACCGAAAACAATTCTGGGTGACTTCTCCCTAACCCAACCGCGAGTTCTACAACTCTACGTATCAGTTTGAATCCCTAACAATGGCAAGACATGACACACCAACATAATGCCTGGACGCGGTTCTCTTCCGACCAATGTAATATAATGCCACCATCATATACACCCGAAATGTCCACAATGGTGTCTCTCCAGAGTCATTCAGAATCTCGTCAAGATACCGCCGACCATTGTCGAACCAGAAGATGCTCATTAAACGGGTTTGCTGGTTCGACGCCTGATCTCCTAGCGCAAAAATCAAACACAACTGGCATATCACTATCCTCGGCGCGGGCTGTAGTCCATTATATATGGTCTGAAGTAAGCTCTCAGTTTCGCTTTCACTGATAATAGGTAGAAAAGCATTGACAAGCTTGTCGAAGGCGCGGACTAGAATGCGCGCGACTTCAATTGTGGGGAAGGATGATGGAGTGAGGACCTCCATCGGTGGGTGATTTTCAAGGAACGATTGTCCTTGCTGAGCATCTTCTTGGTCGTCGATGAAGGATGACAACGAAGGACAGCTCGTAGCATCATTGCTTCCCCCATTAACAAGATTGCTGACCAACAGTATAAATGATATCTCAGACGCAAAATTTGGTTCCAAATCTGCCGGCGGTGCAGGCTCTTCTAGTCTTTTGTCAATCCTGTCCTGAAGCAAAGACTGCAGACGATCACGATGCTCTCCAGTGAAGTTTGCGCTGGAAAGCTACAGATCTTGCTGTTAGCGGCGTGCACCCGAGCATGCCCTCAGCCTTTACACGTGAATATTCCCCATACTTACAATGTCTTCAACCAATTGCCGCTTCAAAATTTCGTACTTCTGTGGTGAGGCGGGTGGTGAGTCGGATCTAATAGACCTGCCCGATGAAAATTGAGCTCCGATATCCTGCAGGACCTAGGACTTATGCCACGCCCAACTTACCCTCGCGAAGGACGCTTCAAGCTTCGACTGCTGTTGGTTTGGCTAGACCCCGAAGATGTAGCAAAATATCGTCGTGTCACAGAGGAGTCAATAATTCTCGCCGATGTCGTGCTATAGTTGCACTCTAGCCCCGCAGTCGCGCAGTGATGGCATTGGGGGACATCCCCGCCACACCGCTGATGCCTGTATTTGCAGACATCACATGTGCGTGTTTTAGGAGACTTACCACCATCTTTTGGTTTTCCAGAAGACATTTCAGTATCTTTGCGGGACGCTATGCAAAGTTTCCCTCATACGAAAAATGAGGAAGAGTCAGAATTGCGAGGTGGGAAGTACAGATGAAATCACACTATTGTCTTTGGAACAATAGTAGAAATCAAGGCAGCGCAGCCTGTTGCCGCCATATTCAATGCAGCCGTGACCAGCCCTCACCATCCGGAAATGGGGCAAAGCATAAATCGTGGGGAGGCGGCGGCAGCGGAAGACTCTTCCAGAAACATCTCTTTCAGAGCCAAGGTGGTACAAGATCTCGTAGAAATAATAGAAAAAGAAACATAGAGTGTGCCAGCATAATCCAAGATACACCGCTGGATGAGGTGGAGGTCGCCCAGGTTCATATAAGGCAGAACTTACATGCATCATCGTGGATGACAACACGCAGAGCTTCCCGTCTGTCCGACAGCAAGAAGATCACCCGTCTGTTGTGAGATTGCAAACCACATCTTGATTGCGGACATGAGGCCGGCACCCCGCCAATATTAGATTTCTCCATTGCCAGATCCTAGTATGTAAGCAGCGCTACATAAAATCACGGCAGCTACCCTGCTAGACATTATACTAGAGCGCTCAAGTCCATGAAAACTTCGAAGACGCCTTGTCCGCGTTTTGTGTAGGATGACAGGCAAAGTAAAGTAGACAAGAGAAAACAATTCCCATGTTATACACCTCTCAACAACGGCCATGGCACACAGAAATCTGGATTTTCGACGATTGGTCTCCTCTGGAGAATAGAGGTGATCAGCACCTGCTTAGTCGCCAGAGCATCGCCTTCAATTTGGGTATAGCGGCCGAAAAATCTCTATACATAAGAAAATATAAGTATATAAGCATGTACTACGTAGTATGCTTATGGGTTTGGTTTGGTGTTGCGAATAAATATGATTGGCTGAACTATGCGTATTCATGCTGCTTAGGCTAAGCATAAGAATAAGCATTTGAGGTCTAATAAGATAGAGATGGGAATCGCCAGCGAAGATCACATGTCTCGCTTGGCCGCGTTCCCTTTCTCTCCTGATCCCCTTAACCAAAATTCTCGTCACGGCTGTCATCATCAACATTACCAGACGACCTTCCCCTTACTGGTGTTCAGAGGCATGCTCACGCTCGCTATACTTCTATTCTAGACAACATGACCAACTATTCTGATCTGAAGGTTGTGGATCTCAAGGCTGAGCTTAAGAAGCGTGGATTACCTCAAACAGGTCTTAAACAGGCTCTTGTGGAACGTCTCGAGGCCGCCGAGAGAGAAACCCGCAAACAACATGACCTGCAGTCTCTACCTAAGGCCGTAGCAGGTGAACCGGAAGAGCACCTTGCGCCAGACACAATACCTGCCATGAGTGCTGCGACTGAATCGCAAGTCCGAGGACCCGGTGACGGATCTTCAATTCTCTGGACTACAAAGACAGATGAACAAGCCATCATTCCCACCAGTAACGATGAGGCTGAGAAGGATTTGGACTCGTCAACGATGGATGAAACTGATGGGCTAGTATCCAAGTCGAGAACCAGTACTGAGGCTGCAGGCACGCCAATGGTCGATTCTCCACAAACGTTGGTTCAATCCCCAGAACATGAGGGAATCCCGGAACTAAATCGACCTGACCATGAAACGACTATCATTCCCTCTGAAAATCTTCCGAGTGGGCCTCAGTTGCAGGATACGGAAACCCAAGTGGAACAACAAGAGGAGCATCTGAAACTGCCTTTGGTGAGAGATGGTGATTCCACCAGTGAAGAAACTCCGATCCTGTTCAATCACAGTGTCAGATCCACTGCTGCTGATGATGCGCGAAAGCGTAAGCGTCGCAGCCAAAGCCCTCAACCCTCAAATATGGAAACAGCAAAGAAGGCAAGGCTAGTTGGTGGTTCTGTGACTTTACCTGAAGACTTGAAGCCTACAGATGAACACAATGGAAGAGCCGAGGCGCATCCTTCCGTAGATGAAACTATGGATATATCTACTACGGAAACAGAGCTAACCGCGAATGTTCCTGAAGAAATCAGTAAATCAACGACGATGGGAGAAGTGGAAACTACGAGATCATCCGTGCCTCCCCACTCGTCCTTAGCACCAAAAATAACAGCATCTAGCAACAAGGACTCCCGATATAAGGACCTATTTTCAGGTGCAGGTGGCATTGACAAAGAACCATCACGAGGCCGATCTCCAGTTAATCAAGCCTCTGATCATGAAGGCGATGATGGGGAGGAACAAATCATAACGCCTGCTCTTCATGCTGCAACATCGGCGCTCTATATCCGGAACTTCATGCGCCCGCTGCATCCACCATCTCTCAAGGAACATTTAGTGTCACTTGCTACCCCACCAAACTCTTCGCTGAACCCTGATATTTTAGGAGATTTTTATCTCGATCCCATTCGCACTCACTGCTTAGCCGTCTTCGCCAACGTAGCCGCCGCCTCGCGCGTCCGTTCGGCTCTGCACGATCGTGTCTGGCCTAATGAACGCACGCGCAAACCCTTATGGGCAGACTTTGTGCCGGAGAATAAAGTTAAAGATTGGATTGAGATGGAAGGGAGTACCGCAGGGGGTGGTGCTAGAAGTGCGGGTGGAAGAAAGTGGGAGGTGGTATACGAACGCGCAGAAGGCGAAGAAGGTTACTACAATGTGCAAGCTGCGTTGAGAGAGGTTGGGGCTGGAGATAGAACTCAAGGCTTTAGTGGCAGAGGGGTCCGCGGCATGCAAGGTGTGCCATTAGGGCCTAGAGGCAGTGTATCCAATGTTACGGGTCCCAGAAACGCAGGACCGCCTGGGACTGCTAAGATTACCCAGAGGCCTGTAAATTCCGGGTTCTCCGCATTGGATTCGCTCTTCAAATCCACAGCCGCGAAGCCAAAGCTCTATTACTTGCCGGTATCGAAGGAGCTAGCAGAACGACGACTCGACAGGTTAGCTGATGCAAGGAGATCAAGAGGAAGAGGAGGATCTAGTCGCAGAGGTGGGGGAAGGCACTACGATGATGAAAGACGCTATACCTTTGAAGATGGAGATTTACTCGTTGATAATGGGCCTAGCACAGATGTCGGATGGAGAGCTAGAGGAGCTGATAACTATAGCGGTGGTGGAAGACCTAGGGCTCAGTATGCTCCTCCTCCAAGGCCATATTCAGGAGGGGGCCGGAGAGGTCGGTGGTGAGGACCTTCTTCCCGTTCATTGCCCCCCTTTTTTTCCCTGCACACAATCGACCAAAACGGAAGTGAATGAATGCAAAATTTCGGGACTTTTTCACCATTCATGAAATAGGGGGGATATCTTTACAGCTTTTGTAGCTTGGTGATGAGCCAGTGAAGGGGGATGCATGCGAGACGAGGAGGAGGCCCAGCAATAGACGGAAAGAGAGACACGTCCGCCTCCATGTGTGTACCCATCTTTTATCAACGCGGGACAGTATTTTCTTTCTTTTTCTTTCGTTTCCCCAGAGTCCCCCACCCAAATTACCCATCGATGAAAAGACAGAACAACTCCGGGGTGGGGGTAGCCAAATTACCGCTCACGAAGCCTAGTTACTTCCAACATGACTACGATGAATTGCGGGCACCGATTAGAACCTCATCATTGCGTTGTATATATTTATTCTGTATCTCGTCAACAAGTAAGAAGAAATGGAAAAATCTCCTACCCCTATCCTACTCAGAAGATGTATTTGATTTGTTGTGAGGAAAGCATAGCGTAAATAAAATCTGTCTCTCCCATGCATTTTTTTCAATTTTTTTTTGGCTCTTCAGCGCAACGGTACTATGGGGACGAGTGTAACCGCGCAAAACCCCCCATTAGCTATCTTACCATTAGGAAAAACCTTTTCTCAACATCTTTCTCGTGGTACAAATTTTGAAATTCCCTTCCCTTTCCTTTCTATGCCAAGTCATCTTCATGCTGCTTTCTAACCTTCGTCTCATGCTGCCCTGACATCCGCCACCCCACATGTCGGCGTCACGCCATGTCAGGTAATGTTCGTGCTCCATGTCATCCCAATACCAATCACATCCCGGCTTATCTGGCTTACCCAGCTCTTAAAACTTCAACTTTAACTTCACAAACAAACAAAAAGACTTGTAAAAGAGAGGGGTAGGTGTGATTGTCCCTATCCCCAACTGCTAATAATGGGGGTGATGGTAAAACAATAAGAATGAAGAGTAAAAAAAAGATGCTCTCCGTTCCCAACCAACAAGAAAGAATGAAAGTTTGTATTAACTAGAAAGATATCGTGGCGGCAGTGGCTATAGCAACCCAAACCCACGACCCGCGATGCCTCTTGATATTCCCACCCACAACAGCACACTTCTTTTTTTAAAGTAAAATGTGGCGAACGTTATGGATAATATCTCCGCTGAAGACTTGATTGTGATTTCACTGTTTGACCTACACACTCTCACCAAGAAGAATCATCTGTATGCAGAACAGAATGTTTCTTCCCCTCGACTGGCGATGGCGGTGAGGCGGATGACCCTATCACGGGCGAAGAGGGCATTGAGTAGAAGGTGGGATCTCCTATCGCATCGCGTTGCTGCGGTTCCGTCGCAACATCGGTGTCAAGCGAGATTTTCCTGGCAGTGAAAATCTCAGTTGTTTGGGTTTCGTGGTCGTCCTGTTCGTAATCGGTGTAGTCGGTATCAGTGTCGGTGTCTCTATCTATGGTGGCTACAGGCGCCGCGCCGTGTTCGCTCTCAGTGGGCGTGACGACAACGACAGAATCCTTAAAATTATATGGCGGCGACGTTGCTCTACCCTGCTGACCACCATGCAAAGTCTCCTCCGCCCACACGTTCCTCTCCCCTGTAAACCTCCCAGGCTTAGACGACAGATGCTCTCTTACCTTGTCGTCATGGCGGCCCCATTCGCCATTGACGGCCGGCTCGGCATTAATGACCAGCGGGCCCCTACGGTTAAGGCTCCGCGGGGGCAGCGGAGGCGGGAGACGTCGGGGAATTGTGACGAGCTTTGCCTTGGAGATGGAGTGTTTGACCTGCATGACATTGCTGACAGCAGCGGCCTCGACCTCCGGCTCCGGTTCCTCCTCGTCTAAGGCCGGGTCCGTCTGCGTGGCCTGATCGACGCTCATGCTGCGGGAGTGACCCGGTGACCGTGTTGGTTGTGGGAGCTGTTCTGATCGTGGCCGAAGGGGTACAATCGGGGGCCAGTCTTGGCTCCTGCGACCTGAGAACCGGCGTCGCACGGGAGACGTGGGCGATGGATTGAACTCGAATTGGTCGGAGGTGGGCCTCGACCGTGTTCCCGCCTCCACAATCTCCAGCCCCTCCATCTCCAATGCGCGCACACCATAGGGGTCAGGATCATCGACATCTGGGACACCGAAGATGTGATCTGAGCGCTCCACCACGATGTCGCCAGGTGCCGGCTCATTCGGCACCATGCTCATGTCTGCGTCCCTGTCCCCTTGTGCAACTTTGAGCGTTTGGAGGAGATTGTTTATCTCGCGGGGTGGATGCTGCACTCTACCCTCTAGAATATCAACTACGCCGATCCTCTCGCCATAGAATCTCTCATTCTCGTCACTGCGCTCAATGACCACCGTCCCATCGATCTGCACACCAGCATAGAAACCACGACTCTTGAGGTATGTAAACAAAGGCGCTTGCCTCTTGTGAACTTCCGTGTCTATGATACCCCCCACGCCCACAGGCCCTGCGACGGCGCTGATTTCACCGCCGAGCGTGCAGCGAATGCTGGAGAAGGTGTCAAGAGCCCTTTGGGAGTTGATCACAACAACGCAGTCGTAGATGTCGACTCCAATGAGGAAGCCGAGAGCAGCTGTATGCAGCATTATCCCTGACGGCGGCGACCAGTTGCCATCGGCTTTGCGCGCAATGAGGACGCCACTGCCACCGGCACCTGAGAACCACAGGCCGCTGCGCATGGTCGTGAAGATAGCCAAACCCTTTGCATTGGCGATTACCTATTCAGGGGTGGCTGCGTCAGCGAGAACAGAACCTCGATAGATAGAGTAGAACATACTGAGAAAAGAAGCAACGAACCGATTGTGGTATTTTCTTCAGCACTTTCTGCTTCCGCTTCGGCCCATCTCCCGTAGACGCCAACTCCTCCTCGAAGAAGCCATCCCCTAGAGATGAAAAAACAAGCAGTTAGACATCATCGAGGTGGCAATTCCGAAAACATCATTGCCCAAACTCACTGCAAAACGACCGCAATATCCTCGCAGCCTTGTTACTCTCCTGCACTCAAAAGCCATCAGCCGTCAGCTGCCAAACAGCTCACGTTTGGAGATCGCACCTTATCCAGCGTGGTCGGCCAGAAGGCCTCAGCGCCCAGCTTATTCGACAGGCGGTTGACTGGTGCACCCAGCTTATCCGCAAGCGTCCAGCCTTTGTCGAAGACCTTCTTACTGTCCGATCCAGTCTTCCTCCATGTGAGGGCGACCATTGTTCAAGGCGGTCTTCTTTTTGGCGAAGAGAAAGACTCAAGTCACGGCCAAGCGTGGACGGCACGAGCGACAGAATCGCCCAGAGGTGGGGAGGATAAGGTTGTTTGTTTTGTACTTTCGTACTACTTGTATGCACATATTATATACATTGGGCTGACCATGCAGCAGTGGGGTGGGCAGGCTGCGTGCATCTGTGGGTAGGCTAGTAGGCAGCAGGCCGCTGACGCCTGTAGCTGGTAGGGATTGGATTAGGGTTATGGATGCCGCATTCCGCACAGAACTCGTAGGATACATGCCTACAGTACCAGACCGTTAGTCTAACGACCTAGGACTGTGCGCTTACCGCCACATATCCCAGACGACGTTTTATCTTCATTGTCGTTGTTTATCGAAGCTCTCTCATAGTAGAGGTATGCAAATTATCTCTTCGGTGAGATGAATGTCGTCACAAGCTATCCGTGGGGCTTCCACCACCAACATCGCTGAGTCCCTACGGAGCAGAGCGGGAGGACTACTGTACCATGTGGCTAATTGCGGATGAGCGCCGTTGGACTGATCGACAGCATAGCTAGCCTAATCTAATCCGTAGCGTGTCAAGGGATTCTTCGTTCTTCACATATCACATGCTTGGAAGGACCCTTGGGCGAGTAGCCTCGAGGATCAAGACCTTACCAGTCACAGCGTTGTCCTAGCCGAATACGCCCTGTGGAATTTCATATGAAATGAAATCCCACAGGCAAAGATAAGAGAATCAGAATCAAGTAACCCTGTTTATCAAAACTATATCTAATGGATGGACAGACTGCTGCAAAGTTACTCTCCTGGCCAGGTTCAAAAACTCTGGGGGAAGAGGCCACCGTGTCGCGAGACCAGAACCAGACTACCGGAGTAGATGTGCGTCTACTCCGTAACAACTCAATTGAATGGACACGTATCCAAACTGCCGAAATTGCCTTGACCATACTGATTGACAACCGCATATCTCAACTCCAACGCAATATCTCAACCAGACCAGGGGGGCATCAGGCTTGTGATCCCACAATTGCAAGTCCAACTCCCACCCGATCACCACAGACCAATGGCACATTGATCCACTTGTCTACAGGGTCAAGGCTCGCCGGCTCGTGGCGTACCGTCGCGCGTTATCCTTAAGCATTTACAGCCAAGACATCTCAAGAGAATCGTCAAGAGGGTATTCGGTGGTGGGTGGTGGCCGAGAGAAGCGCTCCAGACAAGAAGTTTGAGAGGTTTGCGAAAGTTGATTGTGAAGTTGACAGGAACACCGAAAGGGGTGGCCAAGGTATCCCGTATACATAACCAGTAGTGCGGTGGAAAGGTATCCCGTCGAAGTTATGCGATATCGTGAAGAAAGCTGCGCTGCGGGGAAATAAATAATTGGCATTTCGTCCAGATAAATCCCTTGGAACAGTACTGATTCCGCACGGGTTTCCACACAAATTACCTTGCAAACGGTACAATCTATAGAACAGTAGGGATCTCTTCAGAGCAACAAGCACCCGCATTTTGGCTCTTCACTATCAGCTTGGGGGACTCTCCTCAATTTTCAGTCCTGTTTGCTCTGCAGAACTAACTGAAGATTTCCCTCCATCTCGTAAAAAGGGTCACCCATTCTGCCATTACCACGTATGGGGACCTAGCTAATCCTAGCTAGCATCGCAAACATCGGTTCAAGTTCACCTAATTGATGAGATCAGGGTCATATGGAAATATTGGGGAAAGAAGTTGATATTCTAGTCGACTAATTCAGTAATACAATGCGGAGAACACGGTTAAGAGAACAAGATGGAGATGGATGGGAGAAATGGCTTTTTCGGGTTCCGCCCTGAGCAGCAATACATCCACCAACGCCTTTTCGATGGCTACGGTGAGAAAAAATAGAACAAGTATCCCTCCACCCATCATCCTCTGTGAATAAGTCAAGAGGCTCCCATCATTACATGTGTCCTTCAAACAAAGCCACTCTTGTGTAGGAAAGATAAACTGCACCGTCTCACTGTACCTTATGGGTCAAGGGGCTGCGGATATGGTAGTCTTACCATAACCGCCCCACCATCATGTCGCTACCATGTCGAAACTATGAATATATTGTTCATCAAGTTCGACATAGTAGCATTACCATATAACTTGTAGTTGCACAGCCATCGTGTCCAGAAATCAGCTCTGCTCCGTACCATTACCCTGTTGGTCGCGTCCTGCCTTCTGAGTGTAAGCACGTTCAGAGATTCCTTCGCGGTCTCTTATTGTCATTGTGTTCCCTGTCTATCATAGCATCATCGCCCCCCCTACCCCTCTTCCTACCACTGCCGCCGTCCTTTCTAGAATCCCGCTCGCGGTCATCTATACCACCCCATCTCCTATTGTCCCCCACATCTCTCCTATCAACTTCATCTCTCGGCTCACGGCCGTCTCTGCCATCTCGCCGCTCCTTCTCCCTCCCTTCGTCTCTCCGCTCTCTATCCCTCCCCTCGTCTCTCGAATGCCGACTACCCCTCTCATCTCTAGCTCCACCTCGGCGATCACGTTCGCGGTGATCATCACGTCTCACCAGACGATCATCCTCACGTCTAGTAGATTCGTGTTCCCTGCTGTGCGAACGAGAAGACCGATGCCGCCCTGACCGTCGTGGTTCGCCATCCTTGCCGCTTTCGCGACTCCTACCACCATGGCTGGAGGACCGATCGTCGTCACCACTCGAGGGACCCTTGATATGTCCCTGGAAGAGGTCTGGCCTCCCATTAGTCGGGGTGATTGGCGAGGGACCAGGCGGAGGACCATTCATACCGCTGGACCTGGCCGCGCGACCACGAATGCTGGCGCCACGTTCACTCCTTTCGCTTTGCTGTAAAACATTTTGAAGCTGGGCGAACCGTTTATCACCTCGCGATCTCTCACCGGCAGACGACGGGCCGGTAGGAGGGTTTCGAGATGTCGGAGAAGGTACAACTTGAGCCATGGCTGGTGGATTCGGCCCTCTCGGCCCAGATGGTGGCGTCGTGGTGGCTGGAGATTGTACGAGCACATTTTGCGTAACGCCAGCGAGGTCAGTCTTTAGAGGTGTAGGCCTAGGAAAAGGGGGGGTGTCTTGAGTGCGGTTCCATCCTTTTAGTTGATCTGGGTGAACATTAGTCGCTGCGTTGGTTGTATCCCACTTCTTTAGACGATCTGGATGGATATTCGTTGTATTACTCGGCATTGATTCAGTTGCTGGGGTAGGTGGTGCTGATAAAGGGCCTGACGCAGAGTGCTCAGATTGCGAACGGTTGAATCCTCGCCCAAACGACGGCCCAGTTGGAGGGTGTCTGCTGTCAGCCAGTGATGGCGAGGGCAAGGAGGCATGCTGACCAGGCTCGGTCTGCCTAGTGTTGATATGAGTCTGTGTGGTACTTGCAGTTCGCCCACCACGACCACCGGGGTTTCTTCGTGGACCTGATGGTATATCTGATGTTGGGTTGAGACGTCCATAATTAGGATCCTGCTGTCGGCTCGAGATCTTTGAATCCTGGTTCAGTCGTCCATGATCTGGTTCTGAAGGACGGGGAGTTTGTGTGTTAGGGACGAACATGTCACGCGGTCTGTCGAATGAATGGTGGGGATGATCGGGCGCAGTGAGGCGGGTCGGTCTATCTCCACGCGGCCCAGTAGGTGGGTTGGATTCATCACCGCGACCACGGCCGACATTTCCAAGATCTGCAGAAAGCTTGCGTTCAATCATTGGAGGTCGTTCGTCGCGCCGGTTGTCGGGGCGGTTGTCAAGACGGTTGTCAACCCAATTGTCAAGACGATTGTCGACGCGAGTGTCGAGGCGATTATCAGGGCGACCGTCAGGGCGAATGTCAGGACGAATGTCAGGGCGAATGTCAGGACGAATGTCAGGACGAATGTCAGAGCGCATGTCGGGGCGAGCATCGGAACGATTACCAGACTCTCTCTCACGACGGTCATCAAATCTCCTTGGTGATTGAGCTCGGGGAGGTCGAGTAAGCCTATCGTCCCGTTCGAGTCTTCCAGAAGGATGTTCAGGACGGCGATCGAGGTCGCCTTTGATCAAAGCAGCCCGATCGGGATGTTGAGGGATAGTGGATCTTGGGGGGGGCATGGAAGAATCCCTGGATGAACGACCCTGTAGTTCCGGAGTCCTCCTTCCATTTTGTTGGTCAGTATGTCTGTCTCGTGATCCGGTAGGTGGACGGTCGCCCCAATCCCCGTTTCTCGAAACTGGGCGATCGCTGTGGGAAGTAGGGCGGGGGAAACGGTCATCAGGTCCACTGCGACTTGACCGCTGGTTCTCACCACCCCAGCCTTCATCCCGGCGATCTCGGTCACCAACAGCGGATCTATCGGGAGGACGCTCAGGGCCGCGCTCAAGACCACGTTCAGAAGGGATGCGGCGACTCGGAGATGGTGCTCTCGGATGCTCTCGAGAAAGGTCACTAGGCCTATCGAGCCTACCGTGATCTGTAAATCGGTGGTCTCGGCCATTTCGACGTTCTCCCGTCCGGTCTACCGGCCGATCAGGGATTTTGCGATCAGGTCCGCGCGGAGGCTGTACTTCAGGACGCGTTGGTAGAGAATGTTGGGGTCGAGCGCCGGATGCTGAAGCAACGAATCCGGACCTACTTGTTTCAGGACGTGGTGGTATACCGTGCTGTGTTGGAGGTGCAGCCATTGTGGGTTTTTGGTCGTCTTTGCGGGGCGTCGGAGTGGCCGGGCGGCTCTGAGACCGAAATGGCGCGAGCTCTGGTACAGTTGATGTCTGCAGATCGATTGCATCTGGAGCCGATAGAGGAGCAAAAATATCACGAGATGGAGATGGTTGTCTTGGGGAGCCTTTAGAGGACAGCAGTCCGGAAGAAATACCAGTAGCAGGTGGTTGAAGAACAGTTCCTGCATCTTTCACCTTTACATCCTCGATTTCGCCATCTTCAACGTCCATCTTTCCCGTTGGTTGGGAAGCTGTTAAACCGTTGAAACTGCATTGCCGTCAGATATTTCCATTCTTTCGCTGTGAGAAGATACGACCACTCACTTTTGCGATTGTTTCGGCTTGAAATCAGAGGCTTCGGTATTCAACGTCTTTCCAGACCCAGAATCCGGCTGTGGTGTAATGGGTCTTGCTGAGCCAGCACGGCCTGTACTCTGAGCGGAGTCGATCTGGAAGGCATCAATATTGGTACAGAAAAGTGACGACTCTAAATAACTTACCAGGTTGAACGCCTGAGGAAAGACCCACTTTTCTTCTCTCTTCTTGATCATGACCCGTAACGCGGTTGCTGCAAGCTTCAAGTCCTCCCTCTTCTCCTTCTCGATAAGCTCGTTTAAGCTAGTCAACATATCTCGCCCGTTCCAGTTGACAACAGGGAACACCTGATGGACAGACCGCAAGATAGTAATGGCGTTTTGTATGTGCATATAATCTCCCCCTGTCAAGCATGTTTTGAGCGCATTGTTAATATTCTTGTGCCACTTGTAGAGGATCCTCCGAAAGTCCTCGTACTCGAGAAACTCTCCAACTTGAGTCTCGCTGACAAGCTTCTTGGCAAATCCAGGAAGATCCTTCTTCTGACCAAATGCTTCTTTCTCATACAACGCCTTATCCGCATGCCAGCTGCCAAGGTCCTTTAGTAGTTCATTTAGAAATCGACCCAGATTTTCTGCTTCTCGGGCGGTACAGACGAATATCATGTTCGACAGTCTGTTATCCCGAAAGATATGGTCGATAACGCCCATTGTCCGAAAATTGAGCGTTCCCTGAATATGCAGCTGCTTGATAAACTTGAAGCAATATACGGCGTCATTTGGTGAGAGAACAGCCCTAGGAAAGATACAATGCTGAATCATAGCATCAGCAAGAGCGTCCCATCGTCCCCAAAGTCCCGCAAACCAGTAGTCCTTTTCCTTACGAAGCCGGCTTTTAGTTTCAGAGAAAGAACGGATATGCTCCCGCATCTCTACATGTAAGCGGTCCTGTGTCTCCAAGACAAGCTTCTGAGCCTTTTCTTTCCTAGCTATACCTGCTTGGCTTGGATCTGAATAGTCGTCTCTGAGAGACATAAGTCGGTTCTTTAGGCGGGTGGTCTCTTCATCGTAGCTCTTCGTTGGCACGGAGACATCGTACAAAGTAAGCTGCCAAAAGGTAAGGTAGAACGAAAGGCTTAATGTCGACCATATCTCCTCAGGAAGGGCTGGCCGTATTTTGATCATAAGAGACTTTAGGACTGGGTGCCAAGGTTCTTGGGCATGGTTGGCCACAGTGACCGCCGCAAATGGAGACGACTCATCAGGCGCAACAGTTGAATTTTTCATTTCGGAATCGCTTTCAATATCAATTTTAGATTTTCCAGCGTCATCCGGTGACTTAGAAGCCGCGTTATCTTCTCCATGAGGCTGATCCGTCATTTCAGCATCCTCATCTTTAGTAGCACTGGTAGCTTTCGCCTTTTCTGAGTCCTTCTGCGACTGCTTCTGCTCAGCCACGGCCTTTACTTTCTCCTTGTCAAGTTCCTTCATTTCGTAAACAATACTCGGTCGGCATATCCAGAATGCGACGCTTGGGTCAATCCCAAAATCAAGTATAAGACTGGTAATGTCTGGGATGATGGCATCAAAGTCCTTGATAGTGAGGTTGCTCCTTAACAAATCCAGGTACTGTGCTAGTACACGATGAATCTCATCAAAAAGATTCCCGAGGAGTTTCAAATGAGCGTCTTCGTCAGATATTTTGAAAAGACAAGTCTGCCGCTCTTGAGCGATAAGAATCAGTAGCTTAGCGACAAGCTTTGGCTCAGTCAAAGCTCTCATTAGTCGTCGAGCGGTGGTCCGTGACTCATGCCGTTTGTCGAGCAGTCCAAGCAGGGTCTGATGACGAAGGACATCTCCGCCAGAAAGAGACTGTATTTGCGACTCATTAATGTGGGTGTCAGACATCACGATGCCTGCCATAGAATTTGTGATCTCCCTTAGGACAATCAAGTCCACCGCACTGCCTTTCTCGAGCTGACTGGCCACATACTGGAGAATAGGAGTTGGGTTCATCGTAGAATACCGCTTAAAGATCTTTCCAGCAAAGAGCGATAGTGCAGAGAGCCACTTGCTGGTTAATATTCCGTCCGCCTGAACCCGATTGCGACCCTTGCCGCCGAGAGAACTGAGCAGTGACCAGGTCAGAACATCGTAGCCAAGATGGGTGAAATAACGGCCGCATTCGACAACAACCTCGACAAGATTGTCATACGACTCAATTTGGCCAAGTGCCACTATGAAGACGATGCCAGGAGAAGCGTAGGCGACTTTTGCCAGAGCTCTCGCCATGGGTTTGGTGTTCGTCTTGCTAATTCGCTTCAGTACATGTAAGGTTTCCACTTTAGCTAGGTCAAACGCCGCCTTGATATCTGGTAGGCGAGAAGTGGCCCCGTAGTACCACTCAGCATATATGGAATATCGCGTGCCCGTGGGAAAGGTTTTGATAAGATCAAATACCTCGTTGACTACCCCCGGGTTGCACTTCGACAGGCTGAGTGAAGGAACGAGAAGTCGTTTCGAGAGTTGAATCCATCTTGCCGCATTTGACTCAGAGCGGTCTTCAGCCAAACTGTGCCTGCCAATCCGGGCTAGTTTGAAGAGCAAAGAGGCATCTCTACCGATCTTGACACCAGATGTGTTCAATAGAGAGCTACAAAGCGAGAAGACGTCATCAACAGTCTGGCACACAGGCACATTGTCGGCCCAGTCGTCCCAGTAAAATCGGTAATCAATGCTTTCATTGGTATCGTCTTTGTCCATTTGGGCCCATCGCAGAGTCTTCCGAGAAGGCGCGTCTATCAATCTCGTATCCCCCTTTGCCATTGCAGTCGGGTCAACGATTTTCTTCGGTTGTCGAATGTCACTCTGATCACCCATTGGCCTTAACGGATCATAGACCTTTTCAAGACTGTGATGGAGTATGCGATGTATGTAGTCGACAATCTCAGGATAGATATCTGGTATCCAGGGGAAACGGCTAAGGATGAATAAAGCTTCTGGTAAGGCACCTATGCACAACAGGCTCTTTAATAGTTCGACCTTTTGATCTTTTGGCTCCGGCAGCTTCTCTTTTTCCTCCTCCAACTTGGCAGCAGCAGAGATTTTATCAGTGGCAGAGTCGATCTTTCCAGCAGGAGCTCCTCTATTTCCGTCTGCATCTCGTAATCTTCCAGATGATGGTGGAGAGTCATCTGGAAGAGCCCCAGCCATCATTAAAGCGTTCATTGCACTAGCACCGGTCCGGCTTGCTCTCTCCTTTGTAGCCTTCTCCTTCAGCTTTTCTGCCTTCACCCTTTCCATTTCTTTATCTTCTGGCCAGAGGTGTGGGTAAAGATCGCGCAGCGAAATGAAGCCGATCTTTATTAGAAGAGCGGCAAGGTATATGAGGTTAAGGGGCAAGACATCGGTCGGGTCGCGAGCCGATGATGCGTAGAAGCGCAGCTTGAAACCAAGCAGCTGAGCAGCAACACGGTTTCCTCGAGGAGGCAGTGTTTCCGTTGCATCTATCCATTTTCGATCATCCACTTCCGTTGCATTCTCAAGATCCCCATTGTTGAGCACTGATTTTTGCTCTGCACTAATTCTCCTGCCGCCAATCTCGAAGTAGGCGCCCAGGCCAATCTCGCGGACTCTCTCCCAAAACAGTCTGTCACGCTGCTCTCTCATGGTCGCCAGACTGTCTTTATCTTCCTCGGTCGTGAACCAACCTCCTGATCCTGGTTGAGCCCATTTTGGTAGAGTGTCAAATGTTTGACCGAACGATTCCACTGACTCGAAACGGCTTGGTTGTGGCCACCACGAGCTAGCTCTTAGCAGTTTCACAAAGAATCTGAATTGCTTTACCAGAACCGCTGCAAAAACATCAAGTGTCACGTCTAACACCCTTCCCACATCTAGGTCAAACGCTCCAACAAGAGCTTTAATCCGTTCGAATGACTCTCCCACAATCTCGCTCGATGGAGGTTCATTGCTGGTTGTGAACAGCTCTGTTATAAGCTTGGAATACCCTTCCGACTCTTCTCGAAGGAGATTGTACTTAGACTGCCGATAAAGAAGATTGGTCTGTGTTCGTACAAATACCTTGTCGAAAGTAGGCCGAACCAATCCGAGGGCTTGAAGTAGTGGACTTTCGAGCACGAGTCGCATTAGTGCTGGAGATACATCTGCGGACTTAACGATCGCCGGGAGGAAAGGGTGGGAGACATCAGAGTCGGTAAATATCGAGAGAGTATCGAGGAACAGTGTTGATGCATCGAAAGCCTGCCCTTCATCTACCATTCCCTTCTGATTGCCCAAGATGTCCTTGATCACTGTACCCGCATCTGTTGCGTCAATACGTTTATCTAAACCTGATTTCAAGATCTCTTGGAACATCACGCTGAGCGCCATAGGATCCTCATCTAGCCGAGCTTCAACTCCAATGTCCACAACTCCCTGCCTCCCGGAAGATTTCCAGGAGGATATTCTGTCACTGGTAAGGTACTCCCAAGTATAAATCGGAAGCTCGGTTTGAGTTACAATTTCTGTTGAGATGCTAGCAGTTGCAGGCGAAGCCTGCTGGACTGCAGTTTGTTGTGGTGTAGGTTCGAGGGGAGTAGCTGGTCGCCTTGCGCTCTCGTGAAGTTTGGGCTGCGTCAGAGGTGGTGGAGACATTGCGTTGGGAATTGTTGGACTTCCTTTCGTAGAAGTCTGCCCGGTATTGATTCCAGCAGAAGGGCTTCTACGATTCCTATCATCGTTTCTATTCGCGGCTCCTCCACGTCCGCTGTCGTGCCCGCTTCCCCTATGGCTCTGTCGCCTCCCACGATCTCTACCCCTCTGCTCTCCATACTGCCGAGTACTCCTATAATCCAGCTCACGAAGCTGACGCCCAGAATTTGTGTTCTCAGGACTGTATGGCGGAGGCCTGGAACCGTTGTTACTCGTGTCCTGCGAGTAGCTTCTATCCCCTCTCTTCCTCTTTCCACCAGGACCGGCCATCTCTACCGCGAGCAACCCACCCTGTGGTGAGTCGCAGGATGCTGAAACGAACGAACTCTATCTAGGAGACATAGGTTGAAAGCGGTAAGCTAGTGTAGCCGTAAGATGATAGAGCGCTGGAAGAACAAGTTTGCTTTGTAGTTCCGGAAATGTGTGAAGACGGAGAAAGTTGGCTGACGAAAGATTGAAGATATCGGACCTTAACTAGTGAGTCTGGTAATGCAGAAAACGATCGCTAACGATCAATAGAACGAAGTGCCTTTGTGCTGGCAATAGGTTGATAGTTGTAAATGAGAAAGCCTGAGAAGCTGTCGCACAGACGATTTGTGTCAAGGAAGAGCGTGATGTTGCTTGAGCCTCACCAGTCACTCGTTTTGTTCGCGAATTGTCTGATTCGTCAGGCAACGCTCAATTAACTTGGCTATAAGAATATGGTCGGGCCGCAATAGTATATTCTTATAGGGGGGATATTCTTACACAGAAGTTCACATAACTAGGTAAAAAAACATTCTAACAGTCCGCTCAGACTATTTCCCAGCATTTTCGAGCCGTCTACCCCTCATACTTGTAGCTTTCACAAGTTCTATATCCGAACTACAGAAGCCATGGAAACAGGGAAGTCTACAGTCATTTAGCTTAACAGACATATCTCTATAGCATAGATTTTCCGACTCTACGCTCGTGGCTTTCTCGCTCTACATGTGACAATTGAAGGCAGACCAAACTGGCAAATCGGGACTAATCATTCCTTGCAACGATACTCCGAATCTAATCTCTCTGGAGTAGAGCTCAGGAACATCTTTAAAAATGCTGACTTGAAGAAGTTCAAGTAATTGTAAGAAGCCTCCTATTCTTCTTACCACGCTGTGATGTCCTCTACTTCCGCTTCGCCAAAGGTGCTGCTCTTAAGCAGTTTCCCAACCCCTGCCTCTTCTTCTCTATCGGCGTTTTCAACAGGAGCCTCCATGATATCTGGAAGTACCTCCTTCAAGAACTCCAAGATATACCGATTGACCTGTTCGAACTGTAGCAAGAAAGCATCATGTCCCTCTGGACTGTCAATATTTCGCAGTCTCGCATTCGGTATAGCAGCGTAGAGTTCTTCCTGCTCGCCATACGTGAACAGACCATCTGACTGTATACCGATGACTAGTGTGGGTTGTTTCACCAACGACAGAGCGTCAGAAATGGGGGTTGGTGAATCCAGGGGACTACGAGAGCGGGAGACGTCATGGGTGTCGAGCTTGCGCGTTATTGCTATGTAGCAGTTGCTGTCGAACCGCTTTACGAATTTCTCGCCTTGATAGCGTAAGTAGGATTGGGCGGAAAAATAAGTGGGTGCTCTTTTGCTATGACTCGAAGACCTTGTGCTGGGAGGAGACGCCGATGCAGTGCTTTTGGCACTACTGAATTGTGGGTCTGTAAAATCTGACGAGCCATTTTCTATGTTTGTGTTTTCATGGGCGCATACCGAGGATGTGTTTGGATTCGTGGGGAAGCCGTTCTGATAATTGGACCCACTGGATCGTATAGATGACCGAGACGATCTTGCGTTTTTGTGCCCTTCATTGTGGACAGCCCAATGCTCTTCAGTAGAACTCAGTTGTCTGCTGTCATTGGTGTTCTGTCTCTTCGAAGGGTCAGGTATCTTCCTGCCAAATCTTGACTCAAAGGAATCTCGACTCCGGTATGTTAAGAGTGCTGACATACGAGCCGCCCCAAGACCAGTCGTTGGTGGCTGGGATGAGTTAACAATTGCTCTTCCCATTTTGTATGAGGGTGGAAGCATACGTCTTCAAATGAATAATATCCATCATCTTTCGAAATTTATCAGTGGCCTGAATGCATTTGGGGAATAGAAATACTTACCATACTTCGGATCACTATAGATACTTTGTCGTTGAGCCTCCCCCCAACTGATTCCCCAAGCACTGTGCCTACTTGACGTTGCAATTGGCACAATTGACCTCACGTAGTCTTTGCCGAAATATGCCCACTCCAGAACCAACATGCCACCCATAGATCCACCAATCACCACTGCGACTTGCCGTATCCCTAGGTCATCTAGCAGTAGTTTATGAAGACTATATAAAGCATAGTGTCAGCACTGCCCTAGCATTCAAAGCCGGTGTGAAAGCGTACATACTTGACATCATCCCTGATGGTTGTCAGAGGGAATTCTGGTCCGTACCTACCGTTAGCAGGATTCCCGTCTTTATTTGTGACCGGACTCGCGCTCCCATATGGACTCCCCAAGCTATTCATGCACACGACGAAGAACCTTGTCAAGTCGAAAGCCCTACCAGCCCCGCCCATCAAAGGGCCCCACCAGTCACTTACATCCGCGCTTCCTGTGAGAGCATGGCAGATGACCATAACATTATCTCTATTCAGTGAGAGATACCCTCTCGCTGTATACGCAAGCGGTACATTATACAGTGTAACTCCAGACTCAAGAGTGAACGATGGTATAATGGCGATAGATTGGTCCGGAATTAGGGAGGCAAAGGGATTCTCTTGCTGGTGTAATACCCTTTCTGAGCCCAACAGTTTGCTATTAGTGACCGCATCACCATTAGACTAAGAGAAAAGTTGCTCTTACCATATTGGCCTTTCGTCACACTACCGCCGTTCATTCTGACTTCTTCTCCCATAGTGACAAAGTATAGTGGCTGCCATATTGAGTCATGAATGGGAAATTTGCATTTAAATGGACGGTTTTTAAAAAAAACCAAATTGCACGTGATTTGCGTTGAGTTTCACATGTCCCAGTAAAATGGCCTCCGAGGTTTCCAGAGCCGTTTTCTGCTGCCTTTAACCCGACTTGTTGCCGCTTCAGTTGGTCACCCATCTATCCCATCGCTTAAAATTAGCACGTTTGACCTGAACCAACCGCCCGCCATAAACCGCCCACTGCCACATATATATATATCGAACATTCACCTCGACGAACATGTTGTCCCACTCATCAAGTCACTTCCGTGAGAGCGGAGCACATCACAAGCCTCAAACTTCCTTACTTAAAATTTCTTCCCTTTGGCGACGATGCCGCGAATCAAGAAGCCTTGCCGAAAGGAGAAAACCCACATCTGGACGCAACGTACTATGACAAGCTTCTCAAGCAAGATAAACACGTACCTTCTGCATTTCGGATCAGTTCGTCTACCCAGATCAGTGTCGACCAAGTGTGGGAGACCTGGCAGAGGTGAGTTTGATCGCTTCCCGCTGACTCATTAGAATATAAACTTAACCTTCCAACCACCATAGATTCTGCACGATGCGACGATTCCCCTCAGGTCCTCTCGAATACCTCCGTCAGATTCGCATAGATAATCTGAAACTCTACATGCGCTGGTATCTAGACAAGCATCATATTAGGAAGCTGAATACCTTTTATGTCAGAATGCGCTTCTGGAAAATGATGTTTACACGTAAGATGCACAAGAGATTGGACCTTACTCTGGCATCTGAGATGAAGAATGTATGTCTCTTATCAACTAAGGGTAATGACCACATTTCTGACATCATGCAGTTTATCGATACTAATCTGAGAGAGCAATATGAACTCGAGGAAACTTCTCACGATAAACCTACCATGAACGTCGATGATCTCCTCCTCTTGCTCTATCATCACTGGGCATTGTGTACGGATCACTATTCAATTGAGAGAGAACGTATTCAACATGCCCTTCTCATTTTATTGATCGTCTACACATCTGCTCGTCCTGAAACTATTGTCGAAGGAGGTGGTTACCAAAACACCAATGACTGCCTCAAACATAAGGACATTGAGCTCTTCAAGGTGCGGGATCCCGAGGATACTTCCAAGCACATCCTAATCATAAAGATAAGACTTCGTCTTATGAAGGGCAAGAGAAACAAAGGGACTCCGTAAGTGCAACTCCGCGGGTTCATAAAAGACTTTAATGCTGAGACTCTTCATACCAATAGCCCGATAATCGTATTTCACGAGCGAGATGATAATATAGCCTTCTGTCCAATACTGCATGTCCTAGCACTTGCTTTCGCTGATCATGCATTCGAAAGTCAATGGATCCAACAACCTGAAGATCTTTCCACCTTTGAGGTGCCTTCATACTTGCAAGGTATCCTACTTTCGTGGAAACCATCGATGCTAGATGTTCCACTACTTCAACGGGCTGTCCATAAGGAAGACGGAATTGTCACCTCACCTACAGAGGCCTTGCAGTATCGCGGAATTGCTCGTCAAACCCTCCGCCTTGGCCAGTCTGCTGGTTTACTAGAACTTTTTCATTTGTAAAATCTCCGGAGGGGAGCTGGCAATGCCGTCAACAGTCAGTCTTGTCATACCACTCTGTTCCTACATCTGCTAACGTTGATTGGATGTAGAGGCTGCCACTACCTTGGTACGCAATTAGGTCATGGGGCATTCTCGGTCTGAAATCTTCGACAAGTACTACGTTGGTCAAATTGTTGGTGCAGACGTGCAGTCCGCGTACCTTAGAACGCCATCCAAGGATGCCATGATCCGTTTAGCGGGGCATATGAGCCTCACAATTGGGGACAGGGTTTTGACGCCGTTTTTTGATGCCTTTCCATCATGACGGTTGCCACTTACAACGTCGCTTATCTTATCACCGCATCCTCTACGCCAAGAAAACAGAAATCCGTCGCGGCCTCTACCACGATGATGCAGCCCCTAGCCCTCCGTCGCATATCTACTTCCATCTACTCTTTGAATGCTACGCACATTCGCCTTGCAGCTATTCAGAAATCGCCAGTTTTCGGTTCTACTCAATTGCGTCATTTTGGCCTACCAAGATATCAATCAGGCAGTGGACCTATCAGCCCTGATCCTTCAGACAACCCAGACTTGTTTGATGTCTTGTTATCAGATGTCGACCATCGTACGCTAAATGGGGAGGTATCAAAGGCACTTGGCCACGACTACCTCGCCCCTGCCCCACATCCTCCGAAACCCTTGCGCGAAATCAACGGAATTTTATTCGGAAAACGTTGCAGACCTTTCTTCTGTATTGTGACAACTTTCGAACGACATTCGTATTACTTACACTTTCTCTACAACAGTAGCTCACCTTTCACGTACTTGTCCTACGACATAAGTGGAGATCAAACTAGGCCCTACTTCTAAGTAACTGATGTCCATCTCTAGGCTTGCGACCTTCTCTTTCGTGACAGTCATGTTCCCCGAGATATTAGCATCGAATCGAATGGGCTCACAGCTATCGCAATCATGCCACCCGCGGATTGCCACTTCAAGGACATCAACCTCTTAGGGTCAGATTTTTGTGCCCTTCACAATATTATGGGAGTGCAGGATCATAGGACGGGATTGGCTAAGTTGATTTGCCAGAAGGCATCTCAGCCAGCACCGTGACGGCTTTGCCATCACTCTAGAAACCTACTTCGTCCGGAACCTATGGCAGATTAGCTTAATAAGATTGAAACATATCTTGAAAACTCGGGACGGTGACCGCTCCGTGCATATTTGTAGAGTCGTATCGCCAATACGCCAATATCCTGCCCACCATTTAAAGTGGCGCCAGCTGAGGTTGAAGCTCGCAAAAAAGCGGCGGGAGGAAGAGGGTGGGCTAAACCGGATGGGGAAATTCAGCGGTATGTAGAGTGAAAATTTCAAGATCAGGCCACAAAATCAACTACCTCAATCAGCAACAATCTAAATACCCCAGACTGGATAATGAAATAATGAGAATGACAACCAGTTTGGTACATATGTTGTGCTTGCCACTACGCCACAAAGCAGTAGTTGTGGAATCAACGTGGCGAGTTGGTCGTACGCGCTACTCCACACGAACAGAGTACATGTGATGATTTCTATTTTGGGATGGTAATCGAACGCCGTTGGACAAGGGTGGCCTCAGCATGGTAATCTGAATATCTTTCTTCTTTCTTGATAGGCTGAAACGCATTTCATAACACGAATCCTGTGGCGAAGCTTCATCCACAGACAACAGATATTCACTTGCTCACATTCTTAAGAGGATAATATCCTGCTATCCTACGAGTACGGATTAAAAAAAAGGAGCTTCGAAATTAGATCATGGAGTACAGAGTACTCTTAACAAGACTGACTTGACTCCCCGAAACTTCTTGGCTTTTATCCAGGCAGACAAGCGAGCTTGATTGCCTCATCGCTCCTGAGGCTGCGCAGTCCTATCTTGAACCTGACGTTTCATCTGAATCAATCGACTACGGAGTATTGGATCTGCTATTCTGGGAGGTGAAAACGATCCGCGGATATTTGTTTTGTTCCCGCGCGCGAAACTGGACTCTTCACTGTTGCGACCTCCAGATAACGACACAGTAGGTTAACAATAAAGAGAGAGCTGTGGAAAGGAAACCAACAAGACGAACGAAGTAAAACGGCTCTTCGTCTTAAGTTGTTGCGCTTTGATTACCGTCATTTAAAATCCCGCAGACATCCTCTCCGCAGGGCTAGACTCCGGGCGTATACTTCTTTCACGATGGGACCAGTGTGCAACACGACTCTCGATAGCAAATGTATGTCGATATTACGATAATATCGCAGTGGCCATCTCTGATTCTTCTCTTGGTCATGCTGACCAAGTGTATATAGTTAAAACGGATCCGATATGGCATGGCATGGAATTCTCTCAATTAGGCTTAATCCTCTCAGCCATCTTTTCCTTAATCGCAACCTTGTTTTCACTATTCTTGGTGTTTCGTCACGCAACGCATTACTCGAACCCAGATGAACAGAGGAAGTATGTTTCGCTTCCCTCCTCTCCATGTCCTCCAAGAGGTCTGAACGCTGATGATCTGGGCCGGGTTTCTCTAACAGTATCATCCGGATACTTTTCATGGTGCCGATATACTCAATCGTATCGTTCCTGTCTTACGCGTTCTACTGGCATGCGATATACTTTGAAGTGATCCGAGACTGCTACGAGGCGTTTGCCATCGCTAGTTTCTTCGCGTTGTTATGCCACTACATTGCCGACACTCTCCGCTCGCAGAAGGATTATTTCCGAGATATGGGGACAATGGATTGGTTGTGGCCATTGAGCTGGTTTAAAAAATGCTGCGGAGGGGATCATGGCATATGGAGACGTCCGAGAAGTGGCCTTACCTGGTTCAATGTATGTTTGGGATTGGGAACATACAGACAGTCAGCTATATTGTGATATTCTAGTACTGACCTTATGGGCACAGATTATTTGGATCGGAGTCTTTCAGTACTGCTTCATTAGAGTTTTCATGACCGTGGTGTCTGTCCTTGCGCAAGCCACGGGAAGATATTGCCAAAGCTCAATGAATCCTGCCTTTGCTCATGTCTGGGTTCGTCTACCCCCTTCCCAAATCTCACAATGTTTAGTTCAGGCACAGATTTAATACACACGGCATTGACATTGACTGACAGGCTCTTTTAGACAATGTTGTTCGAAGCGAGTGCAGTCACCATTGCCATGTACTGTCTCATAGAGTTTTATCGCAACACGAGGGGTACGCTAACTAAGCATAATCCTTTCCTCAAGCTATTGTGCATCAAGCTCGTCATCTTCTTATCTTTCTGGCAAACGGTGAGTTTTATAAATCACAGTTGGTGGTGCCGTTCGAGCAACTGCTGATATGTTATTAAGTTCCTTATCTCTATTCTCACTTCTGTGAGCCTCTTGAAGCCACCAAAGACCATATCCCCAAGTGATATAAAGGTGGGTATTCCATCTATGCTTCTTTGTATCGAGATGGCCATCTTCTCCATCATGCATCTCTTTGCTTTCCCTTGGAAGGTATACGCGAAGGACCAAGATACAAGTAAATTCAAGGGGGGCCCATTAGGCATTAAGGCTATCATCGATGCTTTCAACATCTGGGACCTGGTCAAAGCAGCTGCGAGAGGTTTCCGCTGGTTATTCGTACGCAGGAGGCAACGGCATACCGATCGTTCCTACAACCAGACGACCGGCGACATCGACATGCCACCTACTGAGCCAGACACCAGCTATCACGGCTCAACACACGGCGGGTACCAAGAGCAGGGAGCCAAGCCAAACAAGCCTGGAATTGAAGAAAGCCAGGAGCTTCTCAAGCACGCCCAGCCGGCCCCCGTCTCGAACAGAATCGCAGACACGCTGACAGTAAAAAACCCCCTACCGAGCGAGATGATCGACTATGGCTCAAGACCGGCAGAGGAACCCGCCATCTCACTGGATCTAGGCGTGCGCACTGGTCAACATAAGCGGAGTCAAAGCTCCGATCTTAAGTCCCAGCCACCCTACTCCGTGAGGTACTCCTTTGATGAAGGTCAGGAGGAGCGATATTACCCTCCTACCACCCCTATTGAACAACCACGAAAACCGCTGCCGTCACCCCAACAGCGACAATACCGACAAGGAGGTGCTCAGCAGCCTTGGCCCCCATCGCAGCCGCAGCCGCAGCAGCATCAGCAGGAGTGGGACCAACAACCATCGCCTAGCTATCAGCAGCGGTAACCTTTCCTTCGTACCTTTTTTTCTCTTTCCTGCTCTACCCATGTCCTCTAGGTGTGATGGAGCGAGAAATCATAGATACCCTGATGCCATGAAAGGGCGGGCAGGAGGGGCGGGCGGGCCGGCGAAGGACGGTTGAAATCGCTCTCACCTTCACCCTTTTCCGCACGTAGCATAGTTATTTCTTTTCAGCCAGCGAGCTGTTTGCTTCAAAATCCTTGAGTCAAGGACACGGTACTGGGGAGTGTAGGTGTAGGCTTTTGTCTTTTCGATGTATGTACTTCTACATCCGCGTTTGGCCGTTGTTGTTCCTTTCTTTTCCCCTCTTCCCCCCCCCCCTTTTTTTTTGTTCACGCGGAGGTATTTGTTGTTTTGCTTATTCCCCCTTTTTCTGTTTTTGTAAGTACAGTATATACATAGTTACCGAACAGGTGCTAAAGCAGGATTATACGTATGTGCCGAACGATAAGCACGCAGACTAGTATCGGTCATGAGATTTGAACATCATCAACATCAACTTCAGTGTACGCATTCTCCAAACTTTTATTTTCTTAGTAACATAGAATCTGTAAAATCACATTTTTGTGCCCTTGTCAACGCCTGTGCTGTGTTTCTCGCAAAATGCGCCTCAAAATCAAAGCGCAGAAAAAAATCCCTCGAAACGGAGAAAAACATCCTTCCTTTCCCATAAGAAGGCGCAATTCGACGCTATGGTGGTACCAGAAGGAGAAGATCAAAAGTAGTACAGAGAAAATCGAGATTTCTAGGCCATGCAGTGAAAACGGACGTGTGTATCAGAGAGTCTGCCTTTGCGAGAGCGGGAATTATGCCCGTCAAGCACCTTGTCGTAGTAGACCTGTCCTGAACAAAAAAGTCCTTCATCGCAAAAATGGCTCAAGATCCATAAGCCTTTCCCCAGAAGTCAAACTTCTTTAATCAGTGAAACATATCCTCGGCTCTTCTTCTCCTGCCGCCTCTACCATCCAACTTCTCGGGGAACAGCTCTTTGGCAGCGGCCCCGCCAAACTTCTCAGGGAACAACTCCTTCGCGCTTGCTGCGCCGCGAATCGAGAATCCTTGGGTCTGAATGTGCGCCTTCGATGCGCCGCGAATGCTGAAGCCTGATGCTGGTGACCGCTTATCATCCTCATCGTCGTCGTCATCAATGATTGCACTAATTGATGCCGTAGATAACGAAATCCGTTCTTCTAGGCGCCGACTGCGCGCTGGGGGGATGATATGGCTGCGGGTAATTCGATCGGCAAGGCTGCGGCTGCGGGGTCTATCGTCATTGGCGCCATCGAGAAATGGTACAGTCATCCGGCCAGCAAAGAGATCAGCTGTTTCGTCTGCGGCGTCAAAGGCGGCTGAGCGTCGATGTAGGCTAGTAGTTGCTTTAAGCTTAGTGGGGAAAAGCTCCTTGTTGGTCTTGCCGTAGCTACCATCACTGTTGTTTCCGTTCACTTTGGTCGGGAAAAGCTCTTTCGTGGCATTCTGTGCTCGAGGACCTCGAGGTATATCACGCAAGCTGTAAGAAGGAGGAGGGGTATAGCTTCGATTCCTATGCTTTCTGCGAACCACAGCCTCGTCACCTGGATCATCCATAGTTTCATCGCCATCCAGATCCCGCGCTGGAGATGCACTTCGGTCACGAAGCCGGCTGCCACGATTTATTCGCTCAGGGAAGAGCTCTTTATTGGCACTGAAACGCACAACACGTCTTCGGTCGTCATTAGATGAGCGGCTGGAGTACGAATCTCGACGTCTCCGGAGCCTATGACCATCTCTTGCTGTTATGGTAGTTGGGTCATCATCATAAAGGCTAGCATCGAAGACGCTCTCTTCGTCACCGATAGTCCGTCGTCGCTGTTCTCTGTCATCGTATCTGCGTCTCTGGTAACCGCCATCGTCTTCGTCATTAAACCGTCTTCGCCGTCCTCTCCCGAAATCACGTCTTCGCTGCTCACCAGGATCTTGATCGGGATTGAATAGGTAGTACCGACTCCTCTCTCTCGACCCTGGCTGCTTCTTATCCGAAAACACCGCCAGCCTCACACTCAACTGCGAGTCTGGATGGGATGACAGGGTTTTCGCTGATCGTAGCTGTAGCGTAGAAAGTGACGACGGACCTTCGTTCGCAACATATGAGAAATTGATTAGAGCCTGTAGGGCAATAGGGGGGGTGTCGTAGACGATATTGGCAGATGAGTCGTCAATCCACTCTATACGGACGGGATCTGAGGTAGGGAAGTGTTCGGATGCGAATGCTTGGATGTCGGCAGTAGAAAGATTGTCAACGCCGCGGATGTGAACTTTGTGAGGCGATATCTGCGTAGGATTGTCGGCAGTTGAGACAGACGCGGGTGTGTCGTTGGCCGTAATTGGTGCTGAATCTGGGAGGGGGGCTGCTTGTGTTTCCTTTGAAACATGGTTAGGTCGAGACCCTCTAATCTAGCTTGACAGCAAATGTGCAAGCTATCTGAGAGGAGGATAAAGTCACTGACAACTCTCATCGCCTCGGCTTCCAGAGCCGTGATCTCTTCATCAGCGCCTAAGTCCACATCCATATCAATGTCCATATCGCCATTCATTGTGTCTGTCGGACCAAGCTCAAGGGTAGATGAAATAAAGAGTGGCTGCTGAAAGGGCGAGACGTTTGAGACCTCCATGGTTCTAATTGGACGCTCGCAGCCGTATGCCGTAGCTATGCTTGAAGTCGTATGCTTGTGGCTGAACGGTTGTTCGTAAAGAATGAACGATTAGACGAGACGATTAAGCGAGCAGACGAGCAAGCGCCTCAAGTGCTCAAGTATCCTAGGCGATCAACAACACCAAAACACCAAAACTACGATACACCACCACTCACGTAGCTGAAAGCAGAGTCAGTCGTCATTGAGCAAGAAAGGTCGGGGGCAATCGAGGGAGGTTGAAAATGAAAGGGATAAGGCAAGGAGGAGAATGGAGAATTATATCATACCAATTCCAATTTCTTCTCAGCAGCTGTTCAACTTCTTCTCATCTACTTCTTAGCTGCCCCTCTCCTCTTTCTCAAGGGCTGTCGAGAGGAGAAGGTAGGATCTGCACTCGCCAGTGAGGAAGAGACTCGACGAACCATCTCCTTCTCACTGATGGGCGCTCCCACGCTTCTCATCTCTCTCTTTCGCCTCTGTGGTCTCTGCCCCGCTTTCCCTTTTTCATCACCATCTTCTTCCTCTTCCTCGACACCTCTCTTCCTCTTGCGAGTTGGTCGTGCAGATTTCATAGAGGCCGCCCGCGGCCACTGCTCATCTGTACGACAATCCTCACAGGACCATGCTCCTATGATAGGGCAACTATGTTAGCTTTCATGTTTTCACCAAACTAGCAAAGGATTAACTGACCCCTTGGCGCCCGGCGCATACCAACACACTCCATATGGTGCCACTCCTCACACGCTCCACACTGCACCCAGTCCACGTGAATCTGCGATGGGGGGTCCAGCTCCCCACAGATCGCACAAGATTCACTGGCTACCTCCTGTAGACTCACCGACTGAGGTAGGTCAAGCGACGGCGAAGGAGACACTGACGCTCGGTCAGGTACCTTTTCACGGCCCGATGCGCTCCAATCGATGCGAATACTGGAGGAGCCAGGTACATCATCAGGGTGAGGTGCAATGATCTTTAGGATCATTGCACGAGTTAGAGGTTCGCCGGGTCTGAGGACCCAGCGGATAGGGGTGCGTGGGCGTGGGTAGTCGGGATGGATTCGATTCATTGCATACTCCACGTCCTCGGCTCGGACGAACCTTGCTCCTGGTAGCGACATGGTAATTGACGTTTGGAGTGTGAATCTTGTTTGGTGATGGTGGATGAGAATTTGAGAAGTTCAGGATATTCGAAGAGACAAGATGATTTAAACTGGGTGGCTGGGTTGAGTGGAGCTAATGGTTGTCAATAGTGTTGCGCGGTCGCCATCTGGACAATAACAATTCCAGGGGTGTGGACTTTTTTTTTTTCTATTCTGCACCCTCTATGGTTCGAATAGGCCGCGCACTCTAGGCAGTGCGTGTTCAATCGGAGGAGTTCGAGTACAATTACTATTGTGTTCTGTGTTTACTTTGGACTTATTGCTGAGATGGAGCGATATGTGTTTATTTACTATGCGGAAACGTCTTGCAAATTTGCAACTCCGTTCATTAGGCTCCTCACGGCGGAGACTCCTTAGTCTTTTCTGCCTCCTACTACTTAAACAATCGCATTATCTGTGCGAAAGTTTTACGAGGCGGAGGAATGAAAGCGCAGGTTTTGGCACACAAAGTTGCGCCAGCAATATCTCAACAGAAGGCAGAGTAAACGGGCGTGCACATTTACATAGCTCAAATGCGCTAGCTAGAATGGCGTTACCCATCACATTTGCCTGGTATCTTATAAGTCGATACCTTACAAATAACAGAAGCCGAGGAGAGTTAGTTAATGGGACCGCTAGGTAGTTATCGAATAGAGGTGATGGCTTGATAGCAGCAATATCACGAGAAGTGTAGCAAATTCGGATTCTCTAAGAGCTTTTATGATGGCTCTCCCCTTCCCAGATTTATTTTACTGCTCTCATTAGAGAAAAACACGAGCGAGCTGTATAGAAAAGGGGCAATTGGATAACCCTAGGTGAAGGTGGAGGCTTCATCGAAAGGCTGAAATCCCCATGCGAATCTTCACCGAATAGATCATTACTCTACGTTTATCTCACTGTACGTTGGCTAGCTCAGTGCGCAGAAAGAGATGGTCTGCTTTCTAACTTGGAGCATACGTCCCCCGGGCACATTTTGCTTATACATATGTTCAATTACTTTACATAAGACCAGAGAAGGATAATCCTAATCACCTACAAGCCCGGTATATATATCTCGCCCTACGGCGCTAGGTACGCAGCACTCTTCAGAGTTATCAGGAGATATCTACCGCTAAGACCCCGGAACACTACACACTCACACAACACTAACACCCTTCAAGCGCTCCTCTCCGAAACGAGTAGACTCCAACCCGTATAACTTAAAGGGTAAGATACTTCTCAGTAATATGCCGTGCCAGCTCTAGATTGCCGGCCATCCCATATATGAGCTGCAGGTTATATGCCGCGTCCGTAGTGAAAGTTTCTCTGAAGCCGACGTCTTTTGGGATCTCAATTGAGAGCTCAAGCACCTTCTCGTAGTAAGGCACACCGAGATGAGAGAGACCTGTGAGATGGAGATCAGTTAGCGGTCTTTCACAACAAAGCACAATCAACTGACCTATCATATGAAACGCCCTAGCCACGTTGTATTCCGCTTCCTGGCGTTCCTCCGGATGAGGAGATTTTTTGCGGACGTCGTAGTAACGGAAGAGGAAAGTAAAGCCTTGCGCTATCTGGAAGTGGCGGTTTTCCGTCTGGCGTTTGAGGGAAAGTTGGAGGTAGCTGAGGCCGATGGAGAGGTTAATCATGGGATTCTGCGGGTCCAGCTTTTGGGCGCGGAAGAGATAAACTGTTTATGGTGGTTAGAGGAAGTTGCAATATTAATTATGTTGTGAAGACGTACTAAGAGCATATGCATAGCCCTTTCCTGAATACAAAATGTGACCATACAGCACTAACAGCGCAACATCCTCAGCATTTTCAACGGGCCTCACCTGATCTCCTATGGTGCCATGAGTCGCTCTTTCGCTGGTTAGTTGTCGTTGCTGCTGCCTGGCTGTGAGTCCGTGATCCATAAACTTGACCTGGCGGAGGAGGAACTTCTGCGACGGTGCAGCGTTATACCAGGATACAGGCCCCTGGCAGAGGCGGAGAAGAGCAGCATAGAGGCGGTAGGTGTCTGTGGTCAGTTGGTAGGCAGTCATGAACCAGCGTACTACCTTGCATATAGTTTCGTCGTCATTGAGGAGAAGAGCGCAGGCTAATCGTTGGTTAGTTCGCATATTCCCCACAAACTTTATCCAGGAGACATACTAAAGTAAGAAATGTGTATTTGAAGCATGAACTCTTGAGAGTGGCAGAATACAATCGCATCAAGGGCAGCTTGGATAATCTCGTAGGTTTCTTCCATTTCGCCTGCTTTGGCAAGACAGAGTGCATACTCTAAGAAGATATCCAGCCAAACCTCAAAGCTGATCCCCCGGTAGTCCTTCGGTACTGGTAGATTCTCAATCTGCCTGCCTTCCGCCTCTGTTCCTAATCAGAACCACCGCTTAGAAGTGCTATATATTCAGAGACTTACCAAGGGACCCCTGTAATCGCTCTGCCATCATCTCCATAGCATTTAAAATATTCTCCTTTTTCCTATATCCTTGTAAGGCCCTCTTTCTCGCTGCTGATGAATAGCCCAAGAACTTGATGTGTTTGTCATATGGGTAGAAAACCCTTGAGTTTCTAAAATCATCAACTAAGTCACTCGTGCACTCCATCCACTCGGCCAGAACTTGTTCTTCACCTGTCCGCGACCTGGGATGCAAGTACTGAAACTTTTTATACAGTGCCCGAACGTTTCCGTCTCTTATACGCTCGTTCTCTGCTCGTTGCTCGCGGGTAGCGAGAGGAGGTCCAAATTTTCTTATTCTTAATGCGCGTCTTGATGGTGTATACCAATCCGCTCCCCCCAGAGCGTCAACTCTTTTTCTCTGTGTCCCCTTATCCTGCCGCCGAAGCAATATAATTTCGTTAACGTAAGCATAAGCCTGCTCCGGCATGTTTAGATCCTCATACATTTTCGCCAAGCTTATACGCGCATCGATATTCTCTTCATCGTTCGCCACGATGGTTTGATAGCATTCCTCAGCCTCCTTATTGAACCCTGCCGAGCGATAGCAATCTGCTAAGCGGAAGTAAAATTCGAGATCTGGATACTCGTCGAGATTGACTAGGGGCTCATAGAATTTCAATGCGTCCCTATAAAACCCAGCATCATTGAGAGCTTCAGCAGCTTCTCGGAAAAGGTCAGGGTAATCATATAGTTTGGATTCAGGTCCGTCATCGTCCGGTTCGAGCCAGGCAAAGTGATTCTGTGGGGAATAATTAGCATTACAATGCAGCTAGGAATGTGGCAGATCCTTACAAGTGATTCTTCCACTTGATTCTTGTCCTTTTTCAGGCGGTACAGACCTAATTTGACGCGCAGCTCCAGGGGAAGGCCATCCCCGTATGAGATCCGGGGGAAGCCACCCGGAGTGAAGTGGTGAACTTTTATTCTCCGTGGGAAGTCGTCCATGTCCCACTCGCGATCATCATCTCGGATGTCATCCCAGTATGCCTCTTCAGCTCGGCCAAGCATCCATCTTGCTAGCGACTTCAACTCTCTAATACCATCGCTGTATTCCCCACAGTGGCCAAATAGCTCCACGTAGATGTTGACGTCTGACCAACTGAAACCCCCTTTTCCAGCCACTCCCCCTCCTGCTGAATAGTAGGCGACGCTCTCCTTATATACCTTCTTGGCTTTCTCGATCTGCTTTAATTCAATGTACACCCTTGCCAAATGCCGCAAAATGGTGGTGTCATGTGGAAGCTTGTTCAGCATCTGCTCGTATGCTGTTGCGGCCTTTCCATGGTGACCCAGTTCGCGGTAGAGCGAAGCTCTCTCAAACATTGACTTGAAATCCCCTGGATTTGCTGAAATGGCATTTGAAAACATGTATACGGCCGAACTGAGATATTTAGCTCTATCTGTCTCACTCAGCTCAAGAGCTAGGTTGGCGCATTTTAGCCATACGGCAGCATCATTCGGCTTCAGATGAGCGGCGCTAATGAAGGCAGTCAGGCTCTTCTGGCGATTGCCCCTCTCGCGGTGGATCTCCCCGAGTGTAGTGTATGCACCATAAATTTCCCCATTAGTCTTTATCAGTCTTTCCAGCAGGTCTACAGCTCTCTCGTAATCTCCATTGACGTACGCCTCATTTGCTTCTGTTTGTAGAATCTTAATTTCCGGTCTCGACTCTACAGTCTTGGCCGCTCGACGGCCACCCCTTCCTCTCCTGCGTAGGCCGCTCCCCCGACCACGGTGACTCTCATCTTGGTCGGTTGCTCCGCCTCGAATTCCTTGTTGGAATTTTGCCACCTCATCTTGAAGAGTGTAGAATTCGGAATCTGGATCTGATACCTCCCCAGCACTCCTTAGAGACATTAGTGTGGTAAGAGCACCAATGGCAGGAATTCACGTACGCAGAGCCGTCAACTGAAGCTGTTTGTTCTCCTTCCGAGGATGAATCATCTGAGTCCGTGGTAGCTTGGCCTATAGAGTCGTCTTCCCCCATTCCCGAATCGCCATCCATTGATTCATCAACATAGTTGCTGTTATAATCCGCTGTTGAAAAGCCATTTCCTTGGATTTCATACTCGTTGTTATGGTCATCTTGTGGGATGAAGCCTTCATGTACAATGGAGCCTCCACTGGGCTCATGCTGCGCCTGTATTGTGTTCTCCTCGAGTTCTGAACTATGATCCATGGGCTTTATCGTTGTTGTCCGTGGACGGGCAATTCTATCGTAAAATGGAAGGTGCCTATTTTAATTTGTCTGAAGCGTCACCGTGTAGAGAATCCGCCTTTCCGTCGTGAAATTTTAGCAAACACATTCTTTCCGTGACGTATGTTTATGTAACTAACTTCTGAGGTTGAGGCTCTCAAAACAACATGGTTGTCCATGTTCGATCATTATCATTATCTCTAGGTTAGTCATCAGGCTCACATATGGACATGTACACCATTCGTACACAGCGTTAGTGAGACCGACAAGCCCGCTCCCGTCTAGCATAACGTCTGATGACAGTTTGAAGTCGCCTTGCATGATGTACGAAGTATAGTGTATGTACTCTATCTCGATCTAAGCCTTACGGGCAGATACAGCAGGCCCAAAACACTCAAGAGGACAGCAAGCACTTATCCTGTAAGCACAGAGTACATACTTGTTCATACTGCAGTATTACAGCACGAGTGCCAGTGCAAATTTCATACTAGAGGGCGGGTTAGAATACTACGTGACAAGAAAATAAAAATACCCCGAAACTATTTCTAGTGGTGCTGTTGCCGCCAGCTGCCTTCCCCTGCACACTCCGTTCTCCACTCAGGGTCTCAGCCCGACCTCTCTCAGCACTTCCAACCTTCAACCGCTTTCCACTTTCATCTCCCCCCATCTGTCGAACAGATTTCGCGGTTGCTTTCGTGACGTCGAGGCCGTCGAAACGAATTATCTTCGCTGGCCAACTGTGGACGGTTCATTCTCAGGTACGAATTCTTTACCGTGCGGGTTCCGACTTCTAGTCTACGGCAACTTTTCTGAGGTCCTTTTGTCCTGTGACGACCGCTCTCCCCGATTCGTTCAGCTTGATACCCTTACAGAAATTGCAGGGGTCAAGTTGTCAGTCTGGCTGGAGTCCAAGTCCATATCCTACAACCCTTCACGGAGCAGAATTGTTCGAAGACATACCCTATTCACCCTCGGTCACATTGACTCCAAGGAACACTGCATTAGCGAATCTCCTTTGAGGTCAGCAGGTACTGCAGGAGTTATCCACTCGATCTTCCAATTCAGGGCCTTTAATCGCAATATCTTAACTAACCTCTACCCATCCAAATCGATAATCTATTTTTGGAAGCATAGATTTCCGTCGTCTCAGCCGCTTTCAAGCCTTTAATCACGTCTTTGAATTGACCTCTAATCCTTCAAAACTTGGGAGCGAATTTGCTACGTCTCTAGATCACCACAGTCACCCTGTAAATGTTATTCTACACGGCAACTTGATAAGCTCGACAAACGACCGACTTTCGCCTCAAGCTTATACCTACGTCGGCTTCAAGTTAACCCTCCCATCACCATGTCTGCTAGTCAGATAATCGGCAATCGGAACAGTACGCCGGAGGCGAACTCCGGTACTTCTTCTCTTCGTCCTCCTTCATCACGTACTATTGGTACTGGACACCACCTCCGGGCTTCCGCAGACATGTCAGCGTTCTCTTCGTCTCCTCTCGCAGGCCGCATTCGACCATCCTCTGAGGTTTACTTCAATCAGTCTCAGCAGTCACAGAATCAGAATCAGAACCAGAACAACACGGAGTCTGATGCAAACGATAGAGCAGCTCAGCAGTGGCTTGTGGATATTGATCAGTATGAAACAACTTTAGATGAGATGGCTGCTGCTACCCTGGATCAGGATTTCAAGGATGAGCTTAGTGCTATCGAACAGTGGTTTCGAGTCCTGAGCGAAGCGGAGCGTACCGCTGCTCTTTACGCTCTCCTGCAGCAGACAACTCAAGTGCAGATTCGTTTTTTCATTATGGTCTTGCAGCAGATGGCTAAAAGCCATCCTATGTCTGGAGTCTTATCACCTGCAAATTTTGAGAAAGGCATGGTTGCTCATTCCCCTATAGCCTTTCAAGCCTCTGACTTTGCATAGATCCAATGGCCAATCGCTTGAGCGATGCGATGAAGCAGCTTAGCGTTGAGGGTTCACGTAACTCCTATGGCCGCCCGCCTCCATCACCGTCCAACAAACGCAACTCAGGTCTTGATCAACCGACAGTCTACGCCATGTTCCCAGATGCCGCTGCTGGTATTGCTACACAGAAAGCAAAATTTACCCAACAAACAGGGAACGCTCCAGGATCCAACCGCAACAGCTCTGTTTTTGATAACCGACCTTCGTCACTCGTTGCGCCAACCATCTCAGCCCCTGGTGACGCTGGGAAAGATAATCTACCACAACCACCATCCTCCCCGTGGGGCCCTCGCAGCAATGACCAACAGCAGCCCATCCAACGTCCGAAGTCTTCTTCTGACCAGCAGCCAATGGGCCAGTTTGCTCAGCCTCCGCCATCAGCTGGCTTGCGGTCTCCGCGCCCCCAACAGATCCCAGGTAATTTGCAAACCACTATGGTCAATATTCCTGATCAATCCAATCTCGACTTGCCGGTGTTGTCTCCATACAATGCTGGAAATGGGAGTTGGGCTTCGATGACTAATACGCCAATGGTTACGTCCTTCAATCCAGCTCCTGCTTCCCAGGCTGACATGGTTGCTAATGCGACGGCCATGAAGCTTGCCGCTCTTTCGACCGTTAATAATCGTATTGCACTTGACGACGTGAAAAAGTACCGGCGTTCTCGGACCCCCAATGACGGGCAAGGGAATATGGGTGCACAGAACCCCATTTCCCCTGGATTGATGGCAAATGCCATTCCCGGCGCCAACATAGTGATGGTAAACGAGCATGGCCAAGTCGTCGGGCAGCAACAGGCAACTTTCCAAGTGCAGCAGAATGCAGCCCTTGTTGGCCGCAGGTCTCGCCCAAGCTCACCAGCGCTGGCTCTTCCAGCTGGGAACTGGGGTGGAATGGGCTTCACGTCTCCGCAGAACAACGGGTTCTTAGCCGCATATGATGGTCAATCCCCCCTTCTCAATGGTGCTACAGGCCTCAATCTCAGTCAATTTGCCATTGGTCACGTCGGGGGTCCCGAAGGATATCTTTCGGATCACTCTGATGTTATGGGCGGACGAGGAAGGTCACCACGTGGCAGGAGGGGCAGTTCGAAGCCTCCGGAAGACCCCACGGACCCAAGCTTGTTACAGGATATTCCACAGTGGCTGAGGAGCCTGAGATTGCATAAATATACCGAAAACCTCAAAGACCTCAACTGGACGCAATTGATTGAGCTTGACGATGAGGCATTGGAGAAGAGAGGAGTGAATGCCCTAGGGGCGAGAAGGAAGATGCTTAAAGTGAGAACCATCGTTGATACTGATTCCTATCTGTGAATGCTAACATAAGTGCCAGGTTTTCGAGCAGGTCAAGGAAGCGAGATCTGATGGGAAATTGTAGGGCGACGCTTTACGAGGCCAGCAATTTATCGACCTATCAAAATTTTAAAGTTACTCCTTGCGCGAGATTTGTTTCATATAGTTACAACGACATAAATTATTCCTCGAAAGGACTTAGCTATAACTACACTCCTCTCAATGGCTCTTCACAACCACGTACTTTCACAACTCACCGCCGTAACCACATTTTCGATGGCCAGAGAGCGAAAACAAAAATTTCCGCTCATATGATCTCCTAGGCGATGCGTTATATGATCCTTGCCTGCTTTTTTCTTTCTTTCTTGATGTCGATCGCGATGTACGTAGCTTATTTGGCTGGCTATGGGGGGAGGAAAAGCGAGCAGAATGGACTCCTGGATTTGGATGGGAATAATCTAAGATGAAAGACAAAAAAATAAGATGATATGGCCTTCGCGATGTCATTTAGACGGGTAATCCAACGTCCCATTTCCAGGTGACGGCAATTGAAAATCCTACATGAGAAGTAGATTGAAGTAGGGAAATCAATTCAATTACAGCTTTCACCCCTTCCAAGGATGCTTGAGGAATCCTAGTGCTGTTGGCCCCATTGTCATCATAAGTACTATGTAGAGCTGCACACTCGAGGACATACTCCTGAAAACCCCAGTGTTTATCCTTAGGCCCGGGCTCCACACTTGGACAGGTTCTTCCGCGGTTAAACACCGAATTTCAGAGAGTCTATTTCTTGAAGGCGCGATGTTCCACTGCACTCTGTTGCACCGCAGCAATTACTGTTGCGAATATATTTTACATAGTATTTCATCTGAGCGCCACCCCGGGCGATGGGAAAGGGTCGATCAACACTCTAACCATACGAGCGCTCCTCTACAACACTCTGGGTTCTCTCGAGAAAAAAAAAAAAATGAAATTTTGAAGTCCGTCGAAACCGTTAGGATATGTGGATTTAAGCCTGGCCTTATCACTGCGTAGTAGTGTCTGGCCATCACGGATTACGTTTGTGGAGAAGTAACCCGAGTGATTAAGGCAATGGAGCTCTATGCATATTGAACGGCCTAGAGCAAATCCTGAGCTTCAGGGAAGACCCTCCGGGCTCTACTAAAAACATTTGCTCGGCCTTTTGCTGTTCGAGTAAGTATGAGCAAGTTGGGGCCAAAAGAAAGCACAGAAAATGTTGAAATTGTGCAGAACTATTCTCAGCGACGATTAAGTAGACGTCTGTCTCTGTGAACTGCCGCCTGCACATTGACTTACAACCAAAAGCCACCCGACCCAACGGTCATGCCTAAGGAAATCCGAATCAACGTCGAGTACGTGGTAAGAGGGATGAGATTCCAGGAACCGGTACGGAGTACACGAGCAGAAGTGGAGAATAATCTCTTGCTCGTACTACGTGGGGGCAAGCGGGAACATGCATAATTGGATTACGCCACTGCTCAGCACAGTGAGAGATTTCCCAACGGGAAGGATGCTTAGCTTAGCCCCGAGAATAGGGGCATCTAAGTACGGAGCAAAACAAAGGATGAGGCGGCTCGGAGATCCATCCATGAGAAAAAAAATATTCCCCGTCATCTGCTGGGAGGGAGGCTTAACGGCTACAAGGCGACGGCACGCTCCACAACTCGCAGGAGCCAAGGACCCGAAGCAGCAACGCGTTCGGCTACATGAGCTTGACAGACTTCAGCATGCAAGTCCCGGGGACATGAAGTGACTCTCCGTCCTCATGTGAAGACTTTTGGTCTTTGACTGCTACGCTCTTCTTGGAATGGCCAAACTTCTCTGCTCATCGCGCTAAGACAGTCGGGATAAATTCTGGAAACCTGCCTTTCAAGGAAGGGCGGGAAAAAAAGGCATTGGTCGAAGCGCCAGATTGGACAGCCGGCGCATGTATCCACCACCGAAGCGGATGAGTGTTCCTGCATTTCTGACCAATCGCAGCATGCAGAGTTACTTGAGAAATGGGTTGGTGGATGAGGTCGATTCGACTGGTGGAACTCGACCCTGCCCGAGAATTGCGCAATACCTTCTCTCTCCATCCAGGGCTTCGTCTCAGGCATATTAATCTGCAAAAATAGATATATGCGTGAAGGGCTCACCTTGTTGCATAATGGCCGTGATGATGGCAAAGTGAGAATGGCGTTGCGCCGCGTATCCCGCCAGCGTACGAGTCAGCACGATACCCAGCACGACATGCATAAAGCTCTCTAGAGTCTTCTGCTCTAGCCTGTCCCTCCTGGTGCTGCACGTAGTCAATCACATTTTCCGCATGCAGACTTGCTGTCACTATTCCTGAAGAGGCATCTGCGTCTTCTAGAACCCACGGCTTCCCCACCCGAGACCCAACTCTATCGAAAAGGAAGAAGCTTCTTTTGCGCACCTCGTTGTCTCCTGCCCCGTCTCTCGTCTCAAGCCCCCCAACCCACCACCTCTCTGTAAAACCAACATCTACTGTGACCGTGGCCCCAAACCAAACCAATTTTGGTCTCGTGGTCATGCAAGCGTATGTGACGAGATTATCTCATCCGATCTATTCAGCACGAGAAAACGGTTGGCTTTTATGCGATCGAGTCCTGTTCAACGTCGAACTGACTTCTTTGCCGCCACGCTGGGCTTTCGCTCGACCAAGGTACCAACCGTGGAACGGTCGACCGTTTTGAGGATTTTCCCATTTCTCTAATTGTGCTGTGTCTATTTGACAGCGCTTCGATTCACTATTCTTGTTGTTTCGGAAAAGCATTGCCATATTGTCGAATCAGCCGTGGTTTCGGTTTCCCCTCCCATCACCGATAACCACGATCGTCGACGGTGAACTCTGTACGGTAGGCACGCCATCTGGCACTGACAATATCTTGTACCCCATTTCCGTATCAGCACCTTGACGGAAGTTTTGCGCGCTCGAGCCTCTCACGGCGAGCAAGGATTGGTGCGACAACAGATCGGAACATCTACATCGCCTCCTCTGTCAACTGTGAGCGCTGAGCTTCTTTTAGACGCTGCGAAAAAAAAACCTTGCACGGTGGAAGCCGTATGCGTCAGCAGTGTCTACAATGGATCCCGCTGCTTGCAACGTAATATATGTCGACCAAAGAGCCAAAGACGACAGGCAGGTGCGACGGGACTCCATTATGCCTCCGCCGCCCACTATATGTAACCAGCAGGACGATCTGTCGTCGTATTTGGAACACCGTACGGAAGATCCGGACGTGTCGAAGAACATCCAAATCTTGCTATCAACCTTCAATCATGGTATGCACAGCTCCTGACTTTCCATTCTACATCTTCGTCTTGCCTCGCCCATTGCCGTTGATAGCTGAACTTGGTGTGCAAATCTTCTCATGAAGAATGCTCTGATCTTAACGGGAAGCTAATTGGATGCAGTATATATTTGTAACTCCAGCGCATCTTTCGTCTCTAAGGTTTTCGAACTGGACGAGTACAGCGTAACTAAGAATCTCACGCCGACAATAGCGCTCATCGACATACCCTCCACTGAGCACATTAGAGATCCGTCATCGTATTCTCGGTCACCGTCGCCTTTCTCTACCCGTCACGATTCAGGAATCTCGCCGGATCCCAACGACGAATTAATATACGGTCTCCCACTTCTCCAGCATATAACTTCCGAGATTCAGAAGCAGAATCTCTCCAAGCTTGTGGTTCCGGTTGCGCTAGCTTCGTCTCGCGACCGGCGATGGTTCTCGTCAAACACAAGCAAGAGTGCATTTTCTATGTCTGAGGACATGTCCCTGGCAAGTGATGTTACTCGAGTAAATACTCCGGGCGTCAATTTTGCCGATCAGAGCAGACTTTCGCGATATTTGGATGCAGGCGCTGTGGACTTATTGACAAGTCCAATATCAAAGGACAGAATTACTGCATTAAGTGTACTCGCATATCGAGCACACAAAGAAGTTGCAAAGGAGCAAAGTGCCTTTCTCTCTATGAAGCGAGGACGTAAAAGATCCTGGGTAGGAGTGGATGAAGAAAAACCGTACGCCTATCTCCGAGAGCAAATGTTGGTGGTGTCCCTCCCCGTCATAACATCCGATATCTCAGACCGTCAATTTATCAGCCCTTGATTGCTGACAGCTCCGACTTGCTACAGGGTTTCCGGATTGATGGATGGTATATGTAATCCTCAAAATATTGAGGAGCCCTTAGAACGAGGGTAAGCTGTCATCGAGGCTATTTTGCTGCCGGATTATTATTGACGATTGGCAACCTAGACAAATACATATCCTCCCCCACCGAATGGGGGTAGTAGCAAAAGCTGTGGGCACATGGCAATTTTCGGCCCATAACTTCACAGATGATGAACTCATGCATGGGGCGTTGCTGATGCTTGAGCACGCACTAACCATGCCGGAGGTTGAACGGTGGCGGCTACCGACAGGTGAGTGCTCTCCAGCTCGGAGAATTCCTTCATGTGTCAAGTCATGCGGAGACCCGAAGGCCAACAACATAATGCAGAGAACCTAACAAACTTCCTCATCGCGAGTCGAACGGCCTACAACTCCTTTGTCCCTTATCATAATTTTCGACATGTAGTGGATGTGCTACAGGCCGCCTTCTACTTCCTCGTCCAGTTGAAGGTATTGCCACCATATCCGATATCAGCTTCTCCCGAACCTCCGGGAAGTCGTTCACCGATAGCCTCACTCATGCAGCCTTTTGACGCATTGACACTTTTAATCACTGCCATCGGCCATGATGTGGGCCACCCAGGCGTGAACAACGCTTTCCTCGTCTCCCTTAACGCCCCTCTTGCCCAGCTTTACAACGACCGATCTGTATTAGAATCATTCCACTGCGCAGCTTTCTCACAGGTCCTTCGACGGCATTGGCCAGCAGCTTTCACGTCATCAGACATGAGAAAGCTCCTTATCAACTCAATCTTAGCAACGGATATGGGATTGCATTTCGACTACATGAAAAGATTAGGGTATCTGCAGGAGAAATTGGCTCATAACAGTGAGGTAGATGAGTGGGACACGAGGCTTCGCGAGGAACAGAGAACACTAGTTTGCTCTCTTCTCATCAAGTGTGCAGATATCAGCAATGTGGTAAGGCGTCTGTGAGAAAATTTAATGCCTGCACCTGAGACTGACCACACTATAGGCCCGAGTCTACGATGTAGCTGCCAAATGGGCAACTATACTCACCGACGAGTTTGCTAGGCAAGCCTTGATGGAAGAGGACCTCGGCATACCTTCGACTCTGTTTGCTCCACCAATCCGGGATTCTATTCTTGAATTGGCGAAGTCGCAGATAGGTTTCATGAACCTCTTCGCCCTACCGCTTTTCCAGGGCGTAACAGATATAATGCCTGATATGCAGTTCAGTGTAGATGAGCTACAGACAAACAAGGACATGTGGCAACGAAAGGTTGAGATAGAGACTGAAAGGCAGCGGTCTAGGAACGAAGGCTTAATAAGGCGCGGTACTTATGACGAACCAAAGTCTCCCAAGGCAGATAGTGTAGTAAGCTCTAGTTCACGACGTACTACGTCTGTACCGGCGGATTCAAGTTCAAAATCTTCCGAAACACCTGTACCGGAGTCAAAGATAACTTCGCGAGATCTCTCTGAATGCTCGCAGCGATCCTCGCTCGGTACAGTTGCTCAATTAGCCATGGCGTCTTCATCGCCACATGATCAGTCTCGACGTTCATCTCTTATTTCGCCTCAACACCTGGGACAATCTTCAGATATGGCATCACGCCGATCTTCAGGTGCATTTCCAGGCGCATGCACTCCACCACAAACTCGACGCTCATCCAACACGGTGCCTAGTCAGCTGCAACTAGGCATCACATACCCTCCAGAGGGGACCTATCCTCATGCGGACCCCTCCCTTGTCACAGTTGTTGTTACCTCCCCGGGTATATCCCCAAGATCTTCTGATTCCAAGCCTTCAATTCCATCGAGGCATGAAAATGGGTACTCGGAGAGATGTTCGGTGCCATCAACAAATGACCGCTACAGTCAAGGGATGAACGCGACGAATCGGCTGCCTTATTCACCGAGCACGGAGGCAACATCGTTTCTTAGCTTGGGCAGCTCGGGGAGAAGCGAGTCCGAAAGACCACGGACATCGCCACCTTCCTTTACAGATAAAGGCTGTGGAGAGATGAAGGATCATTCAAATGCCACGATGGATACTGTGAAGACCTTGCGACCGCGACCGTCGAGATCGAAGTTTAGGCTCACTTGGTGGAAGAGTAAGAAAAGGTCACAGATTGCATCTTCTCCTTAAATTTCCGGCGGTTGCAGTGCTGCCTATTGTTACAAGCTCGGAATGTTCTCCAAAGACCTGTAGTGTCTCTGAATCGCTGCTCTTTTTTGGCATTTTTTTTGGCGGGCGGTCATTGTTGGGATTTTGGCGATTTATCCTATCGCTGAATTGCCTGACCTCCCTCGGCGCTTCGGTGGCTTTCTTTCTTCATTCATTGGCCCGGCAATAACAAGCCCCTAGGTTTCAACGGCGATTACATTTGCTTAGATTTTCGTGCATACATAGTATCATGTCGGGCAGTCGATTTTGTTCCATTACTCCATCTGGCTGGCGAAGGGAATGCTTTGTAGTATAGCGTTGATGTATATTGGTGGCTGGAGCCAGACATGTTGTGGCGATGAAAAACATAAACAGACGTGTGGGATTGGTTGACATCTTCAAAGCCACTTTTATCCCATGTGCTGAAAACTTGGCGACGAATACGTAGTATAACTTTCCTCCAGGAGCACCAGCAGTAGCAACAACAATGGCCACTACAGGAAACAGCAATGTTCGCCTCCCGCGCATCGCAATCCATTTCTGTACTCAGTGCAAATGGATGCTCCGAGCTGCTTATGTGAGTTCCAGCGCAAGCAAGCATTTCACACTCAAGAAAATCCTCTGACATGGATAAGTAAGTACGCCCAAGAACTCCTGTCAACCTTCTCAACAGCGCTGGGGGAAGTATCACTTGTGCCAGCGACGGGAGGCTTATTCCTCGTGGAGATACAATACGTGACCAAAAACGAAGCCGGGGTAGAGCAAGAGTTGGTGAAGAGACTGTGGGATCGAAAGACCGAGGGCGGCTTTCCAGAGACAAAGGAGTTGAAGAGAAGAGTGAGGGATTGTGTGGAGCCTGGTAGGGATTTGGGTCATGTGGATAGGAAGAATGATGTTGAGGTTGAGGTTGGGGTGGGGGAATCGGAAGGCCGGGATGGAAAGGAAGGGGAGATGGGTGTAGCATGTGAGGATTGTACTTGAGCTGGCAGGGACTACGGACGTGGAATCTCTTTACGCATGTTAAATACCATTACTGGATCCAATTGCGCAGAAGAGGTTGGATCAGAGGTTGATTTTCTGTTGCTGACTAAGGTATAGCTTGAATTGAATCTCTCCTACAGATACGTCTGCTCCTGCAAATACCATTTCCAAATTCCAAGGCCCATCGCCTAGCCTCGGAAGCGGAAGAAATGTTTTAGATGATTTTTTGTATCAAGTGATTTTCCAGATTTCCTTTGGCGTGTCTTTGTAAACGGCAGTAAACTACAGTAAAGACGAAGCAAGTTGGCTTCAGAAATGAGAGCCCATGGCTATTAGTCCAGGTACAAGAGAGCACATGTATAATAAACATGAACATGGTGCCCGTGAGACAAGAGTACAATGAGTTATGGAAGCACAACAACCCTAAATTAAACTGAGCCTAAACCGTCAGCCTGAATGCCCCGTACCTCTCCTCCTTCTCGGCGTCTATCCGTTCACTGAAGAAAAGCATTGGATTCGGCATAACATCAGCGGTTATTGATGATTACTCCCTCCATCTGCTGCCAGTAGGCCGAGAGTCGCGGGAGCGATTCCGATCAGGATCATTGCCAGGGTCTCGGTCACCAAATCCACCAGGACGACGACCGCTCATAGCCCCTGGACGATACTTTCCAGGTGCGGCATCGCTGGGAGATCCGTCTCGAGGCGCCTGAGCCCTGAGGGCAGATGGACGGTAAACACCTTCAGAGCGGGGAGGGGGTGCGACATCGTTGGGAGATGCATCTCTTGGCGGCTGGCCCCTTAGTGCAGGAGGTTTGAATGCATTTTCAGACCGCGGAAGAGGAGCAACGTCGCCGGGAGATTTGTCTCGAGTCGGATTGGTCCTCAGCGCTGCGGCTCTAGAAGCGCCGTCGCGGGCTGGAAGGGGGCGTTCTCGACTACCAGGTGTATCGCCATGGGCGGGGGTTGGACGAGCATCTTGAGCGGTAGTACGGCCACGAAGGGCAGGAGGAACCCATTTATTAGGCTTACCATCTACTTCAGGAGCAGGTGCATCGCGAGCTTGGGGATTGGATTCCCTGGCCGCTTCACGATCACGCCAACTAAGTATACCAGGGGGCAACGGAATGACGGGGGGACGTGTAGCGGCAGTGGCTGGGCGTTCAGCTTCGCGAGGACGTTCGATAGACCGACCCTCTGCTCTCGCAAGCCTACGACGTTCTTCAGCCTCCTCCTCGCGCTGTCGCTGCTTCGCTGCAATCTCGTTTTGTTTCCTATGAATTCTGTCAGAAAGTGTTCCATTTTGAACAAAAGTAAGTAATGATGGTGATCACATACTTCGTCTCTTCTGCCCTCTTAGCTCTCTCTTCTTCACGCTTTCTCTTCTCCGCTTCCTCTTGGACTCTCTTCTCTTCGGCTTCCTTGGCTAGTCGCTCTTCTTCTTCCCTAGCCTTTCTGGCTGCTTCTTCACGTTCTCTCCTCTCTCGCGCCTTTCTCTCACGGTGCTCTCTCCTGCGCTTCTCCATCTGCTTCTGAAGCTCTTTCTCAGCAGATTTCCTCCTAGCCTCGAATTCCTCATGTCTTCGCTCATGCACATCATTGCGGAACCTCTCGTAAGCAGGAACCAGTCTAGCTAGACGGTGCTTCAACGCCAAGTCTTCTTTGTGCTTCTCTTCAGCTGCCTTGAGAGTCTCTGACTTTGACTTTTCATAAGCGGCTAGATCCAACCCTCTTTGAGCCTCGTAATCCTTCGGCAGTAGCTTAATTTCTTCTCTCCTAAAGGCACGTTCGAGATGGTCGATTCGTTTCCCGGTGATCCTCAATCGCTCACCAAGCTCGTTTTTTTCCTTTTCAAGTTGAGCTAGTTTCATGGCCCTAAGACGATTGCTGTCGAGCTCATCAAGATCCACGTCCCCGACATCGAGCCCCTTGATTCCTCCGCTCTTGAGATCTTCAAGCTGCTTTTTTAGTTCCTCTTGGCGGATGCGATCTTGTTCAGCTTTCATGCGTTTTTTCTCGCGTTCCTTCTGCTCATCTGCCAAGCGCTGACTCTCAGCCTCCTGAAGTTGCTGAGCACGGATACGCTTCTTATTCGCCTCTTCTTTCTCCTTTGCGGCAAGAGCACTTGAGGCTGCGGCTTTCTTCTTCTCAATTATCTCGCGCCTGGCCAATGCCTCTTGATGCTCTTTCTCGGCGCCTGCTTTAGCTCTAGCAAACGCTGCGGCCTTTGCTTCTGCCCGAGCCTTGCTATAAGAAGGGTCAACATATTGGCAAGTGATGTAGAGGGCTTTCGCAAGTCGAGTGAGCTGAGTGCGAACAATGTCGGATGGTGTGCTTTGCAGCTTCTGGACAGAGCTGGTCTCACTGTCTGCAGAGCCGCTACTGGCAGCCGAGTTCTGTGCCTTGGCAGAGAACACATCAGAGTCGAAGCTCAGGATACCAGTGGCGTGGTCGATGCGGATGGAAAGATCTCCCTTCTTGCATCCATTCATGATAAACTTCTCTATTGTATCAGAATCGACTTGGAAGGGCTCCGGAAACTGTGCAAGATCGTAGACGAATTTGAGTTCAACAGATTCATAAACCTGAGACAACTGTTGAAACAATCTTGTAAGGATGACTTGCTGCAATGGCAAGATGTATTTCTCCATCTCGGGGTCAGAGCCGATCTGGGTGAGGATTGGAGAGATCTTCTTGCATATCGAAAGCGGATGAAAATCGACCTCTAGAATATTGTATAGTTCGCGAGTTTCAGGCCTCGCGCGTTTTAAGAGACCCTTGCTCAGAGCATCCTTAAAGAGAACAGCACGTGTTGGAGCCGTAGACATACCCAACAGGGCAGTAAGACGAGTATTCTTATTTTTCTTCGCTTCGTCGACATCGACAAGTGCGCCGCGAGAACGAGAGGTGCTGATGACGGGAATTGCCAGGGCAGATAGGAGAACAAACGATGCAGCCCGAGTGAGATCGCCTTCGGTGGTTGCAGGTGAGTCCTTCTTCACGCTCTGTCCGGAGGCAACGGCGTTGACAGATGCGCGCAAGAGGTTGTAGTATCGGCTCCAGGCAGCAGCATGGAATAGGTAGTTTCCGCTCACGAGAAAGATACGTGTGAGCTTCTCGTAGTAATTAGCCATCATGATGTTCTTGGCTGGACGTTTGCTCAAGTTGAGAAGAGTATGGATGTCCTCAACGCTGCGGAATGCTTCTTGCCACAGCTCAAGCTCCACGGCCACGTTGAGTTGCTGAAAGCGGGTGTCAAGATGGCGCTGTAAAGTGTCCGGATCGTTCAGATTGATGGCGTGCATCTGCGAAGAGTACTTGGCTGCATTTTGGACATGATTCCTGAGAAGCTCACACAGTCTTCTGAACTCTGTTTTGCGTGCGTACTTCAAGCAGAACTGGAAGGCTTGAAGAGCAGTCGTCTGATACATGATCTCAAGACGGGCATTGTTCCTCAGGATATCCAACACCGTTCGGTAAGTTTCCCAGAGGAATTTGAGCCATGGCGTAACGATAGCTCGATCAGTGCGGTCACGCGACTGCTCTCCAGAGACGGTGGACAACAGAATAGACTCAGGAGTCTCCGAGGCCTCGAGATCTTCGATATTGCTTGCTGCATTTTTAGAATCGATATCAGACTGAACCGCATCTGCCTTTGATTGAGCTTCAGTAACCTTTTGCTCGGATAGTTCGATGAATTTTTTCAAGACCATCTAAATACGAAAGGATGTTAGATACGCTAAACTATTTGGGGAGCTGGACTGCATATTAGCAATTGGTGAAGCTAGCATATCATACCTCAATAGTTCCGACATTTGTATTCTGAGCGATATTCTTATATTGGTAGAGACCATCCTTTGCCGATTTTCCTTTCCTTAGATCGACGCAGAGTTCGACGAACAAGATCATCACCGGCTCAAGCGATGTGATTGGGCTATTCCGGGAACGCTTTGACGTGACATGTTCGTGGAGTAGAGACAACGCTGCTTGGGATTGTCCGACGGCGATGAGCTCTTGCGCTCGCTATGAAACACGTGTCGAGTAAGATACAATGGAATACAAAAAGCGACTTTCAAAGTCCGTCTCATCAAGATGGATAAAGGGGCGGAGCGAGGTAAAAACTCACCTTGAGAACATTCTCAGGTTTGGTATGTGGTGGAGGAGCCATGCTGGGCAGCCTCCTCTATGCTGGCTTCTTCTGATGGTTTTCAAGTGTCGAGAGGTAAGATCGGTCAGTGTCAGCTTCATAGACTGATAGCGGAAGTTCGTGAAGAGTGAAAGTGTGGTGTTGCTGCACGATGAGATAGGGTGAAGCGCTCAAAGAGGTTGGGGTGATGTTCAGCAGACCGTATTTTTCGCTTGGCATGTACCCGAGAATATAGGGCTGGTGGCGACAAAGCCCTGAGGCTCTGCCGCCACGGCAACAAGGCAGTCACACATATCAGGACCAGATCACCATGCATGCAGAATACAACATCAGCTTCAGGAATGAAATTAAAATCTGGCAATTCACTGTGAGGCCATCGAACGAGGCTCTGATGTATCTTCTTTGCATGTATGAATGTCGGTGAGGAAACCAGTGCAGTTTGGATAGGGGAGCAAATAACCGAGGCCACCGATCAAGCAGTGCAGGAGATGCTCGTCTAATTAGCCCTTTTCGGATGGGCTGATCCTCCTTTCTGGAACCAGTGTTACGGGACTCTTGCCGGCCTATAGCAGCCACCAGTTTTCACAAGAGGCAACCTCCTACTTGCGATCAACACTGGGTGCCTGACGGTAGTTCTTGATCATCCTTATCTCATCGCGCCTGTTTCCCTATCGACGCCACATACTCTTCTGATCATCTTTCGTCACGCAATTGTGTTCTTTCGTGGCTTCTGGTGAGGCTACGGGTGTCGGTTCGTGGTCGCAGCCTCATCTCCCTAAGTCGCTCTGAACCTCATCCCATCCGAGCCTCTCTCTCCTTCAATCGGCAACGATTCACATCTCGAGTCGCACCAGTTCTTGCAACTATCAGCTTTCCGAGCTCCAGTAACACCACCCGGCTCTCAGAAAAGACATCGAACGCGATAATCGACGACGAGTTGGGCTTCCTAAGCTAACTCTCCGCTTCGCATCGGCACCTTCCTTCACCGTTGTGATAGACGCATCGATCTCGAACTACCGCACGGTTGCTACACGGCATCTGTCTCATACCAATTGGGTCATCATAGTCTACATTCAATCACCGGAATCATTCGCTACCGATCAACATGCCATCCGCTTATGAAATCAGAGCCGGTGGTGATCCGGTGCAGATCCGCACAAAGAAGCAGAGCATGGCGGACCTCAAGCTGAGGCGCCTTACCGAACTGAATCTACGCCTAAGAGAAGATTTAGACCGTCCGCGTGTGAAAGTCTCTGAGGCTGCAATTGGGTAAGTTAGCACTGGCGTTCAGATTTAGAAAGCCACATGTCGCCGAGCTTTCGCTGACAGAGTGACCTTCCCATCGCAGACTTATCAATTACACATCCCAAACGAGAGATTTCATGGTTCCATCGATCTGGGGTCAGGTAAGTTTCATATTAAGTATCCGATATCCGTAGCGATATTGATGTTTCGCTCACGGCGGCTAATATATCTCATCACATCGCTTTTAGGTTGACAAACGCGAAGATCCGTACGCCCCACAGCAATCTGGTGGCTGCTGCACCGTGATGTGACAGGGAGTTCTATGTTTCCGTCGGTTTGGCGTTCCACATGGTTATTTCTCATTCAGATCTTCGGCAATGCGCTGTGCGGCTGCGACCAAAAATACTCTTACGCAAGCTCCGCGGCTGTTCGCAGAGTATAATATGGCGATTCCTGATGCAGTGGGGATACATTTCTACAATGAAATACCTTGTATGCCATACTGTGCTACTCTATTTCCTTTGTATGTCTCCCCGCGTCGTCTATCCATCCTCGCAACACTCACCACATCCAACGGTTGCATCACGAGAACGTCAGCTTCTCATTTCTTCCTGTAATGTATTTTCTGTCCGTTCTTTCATATGATCGACATGGATGCGTGCAAACTTTGTGATGTATATCTGCTGGATGTGGCAGAATGTTCAGTTCAATCCCAAACCCGTTTTTATTTTCCACGCCACCTTGATTGAATTATAGAGCAAAAAAATAAAATAGTAGACAGTAGCAGGGCGGTAAGAGGGTACTATGCTAGACAGGGAGACGATGCGTTGCTGCTGATGCATTGGGTGGTATGTACCGTATGCGGAGCTGCTGTGTATGTGAAAGAAAGTATAGATTGATGTCGGTGATGTTGACGGATGATGCGAAGATAGACAAGACAATAACAGTAAGGTGGGCTGGTGGGACAGGAACTTCATATCTCCTCGTCTTATGGAGGGACAGCCGCAGGAATTGAGCAAGCAATAACGACACAAGCATGCGTGCGTAGGCTGTACTGTGAAGACAGATAGACAAGTAGAAAAAAACAGGCATAGACAGGCAAAACAAGACGGAAGGGGGGGGGAGGCGCATACAGCGCAACATAACCACAAGACAAAAAGAAATAGTGATATTCCCCCATTTCGCGTTATATAAGTACGTATACGTTCCACAAAACAAAAGAAAAGCCCCCAAAAAAATTCCAGGTCAAAATCCCCAATGGTAACGCTCAAGTTTTAACTCCTTGCGCTGCGCTGTTCCCCCCACCCCCAAAGATGACGATGACGAGATAATGGACATGTAATATAGACAGTAATGCCCCCATAACAAAAGGAAAATAGCTTTTTTGATTTTTGTTGACGGGTGAGGGAGGAGATAGGCCTGTGTACGATGTTCGAGTTGGGTTCATGGTCGAAGTGCCCGGCTGGAATGAGAAGGGACAAGGCGACGACTATCGAACGAGGCTATGCAGCAAGAGCAGCTCGACTCGATCCGAACAATTTCGGTATATCGAGAAGGCATTAAATCCCAATCCTCACGGTCTTATGTCCACGAGCTTGAAATTAGAGGATGAACGCATGCCGTCCGTCGGTTGCGTTCTCGATTCGAGAAATTCGCATCAATGCCGCGTTTCAGGCCCAGCAATGCATGGTACTGTGAGATGAGATGAGATGACGCTGTGTATAGAAGAGTCCCGTCAACATCGCTTTTTTTTTTTTTAAAAAAAAAAAAATATAAGAGGGCCTTGCTTCAAATCTCGCGTCCATCAAACGCCCAATCAACATGAACCAAGGCTGCCGTCGTGTGGACCGTTCGTTCCTTTTCCTTTTCCCTTTCCATTCCACTCCACCGCCGCGAGAGAAAGCCGAAATAAAAGTGGAGCGTATCAATGTCATTAACAGATAGCCGCTGTACATGAACGAAGTCCCCAATGTTCTCTACTGCCAACTACAATGCAAATGAGAGGATTGGGAGGGAGGAGAGAAGCCGTTCCGTGCAATTGCTGTGTTGCTGCTTCTGCACAGGTCTGCCATCTCTCCCCGCATCAACCAAGAATGCTCGATAGGGTCATCCGATTGTCACGGTTCTCGATCCGGTCGGATGAACCGTAGCCTGGCAACCGAAGAGGCGGGAGCAGGTTCTCTCGTGGTAAGCAGCCGGAGATTTGACTTCGTACTTGGTATTCATTCGAAGGAGATGACACGAACGCGAATGCTGGCGGGTAGTGCGGTGTTTGGGGTTCGAACTCTTTTCGGTCGATCTCCATTCGTTGCGTGAAGGCCGGTGTTTGGGATTCGGACTCTGTGATGAACATGTTGGTGCTCAAGTGGAAAATGGGTAGACTTGGCCGTCTGCTTTCTGGGTGGTTGTTTATGAGTGGTGGCAGCTCAGGAATCCTGGGGGAGACGGAGAAGGAAGAGGCAGAATCCGAGACCAGCGAAGGGGCGCTGTCGGCAGAATCCGTTCTCGAGGTCTCTGAAGCCATTGATGGGGATGGAAGTGGTGTGTCGAAATTCCTTCTCGGTGGTGAGATCGTAGTAGTCACAAGTGAGTGTTCATAGCTGTCAACCGGCCTTGCGAATGATAGTTGTTCTGTCCGTTCGTCAAAAGCAGCTCCACACCGACTGGTGTCTCCTCGGCGGATGCACAGGCGTCGTCGTCTATTCATCCCTCCATTCCACCAGTTCTTCACGGCGTTGTCGCTTCGTCCCTGAAGTCGTCGCGCGATGTCCGCCCATCGTTTCCCCATCTCTCCGACCAACTTCTCAATGAGCAATCCCTCTTCCGGAGTGATTGGCTCATGGTTGAGACTTGGCTTCAAGTTCTGATGATACCTCTCCCGGCATTGTTTAGGCGTTCGAGATCCGATCAGATGTGAGATCCGGACCCAGTTGTGAGCGCCCTGAGAATGAACAAGCTGCAAGAGGAATGAATCCTCGTTCTGAGACCATGGTCCTCTTCTGTGAGGCGGCATTGTTTGATTGAGACTCGAGGGCTGTTTAGATGTTTAGAAAAGAGATAGACCAGTGACCGCGTATTTGTATGCGTTTGTTTATACGTAATGAAGCGTGCCTATGGACGAGTCATGTCCTTACACTTGTGACGGATGGTTTGAAGAAACACTTTGAGGACAGCAGGTATAGTATATGGTCGATAACTCCCAAGGAAGACCATGGAAGGCTTCACACGAGCAGGTCCTCTGAGAAGGGATGTCCCGCTTATGGGGAGATCGGAGACGGAGGCTAAAGTAGCGAACAGATTGGAAAAAGGAGTGAAAGACGCAGGCTTGTTCACCCGCCCAACGGTGTAGGATCGGACTGGGCACTAGTTGTATCTCGTGAAACGTCCGAAAATGTACGTGCGCAGGAACATTGGGGGTGCAATGAAAAATGCGGATCAGGGCAAGCTTATAGGCACCGGAAACGAGACGTCCGAGGGGGGGGTGATGGGGGATTGTGGCAAGTGGACGAGCATATGAGTAGGCAGTGTAGGCAGCGTATGTTCGGATTTCTCTTTCGGCGGCGTCAAGGCCGTGTAGCGATGGAGAATGACTTTTCAGTTCCAGATCCTTGGGCGGGATGCGTACCAGGGGTCATCGCGCGGGATGGGGGATCTATAATAACCGGCGGTGATATATATTGATTTTCCCGCCTGTCATCCGGCCGGGCTCGCTCTCTCTGTTCCCATCGAAAGAGAGTCGAAGAGGTGGAGGGGGGACTCTACTGGGGCCCCTGTTGTTGCGTTGTTATTTTTTTTTCGCTTTCTCTCCTTTATCAAATTCTCCAATATATCTGCGTTTGCCGGGGGGAGACTGCCTGCCCTCGCCCAAAAACCCCACCAGACGACAGACAAGCCGCGGGCGGGCAAGCAGGCGCCCATGACAGAAGTGAACCCTGGCCGTTTTACTCTTCTGTTGTGTGTTCCCGTCACTCTCAACCCTGGCACTGGAAACGAGATGTGTCTAATGGCGGACTCCAACCAGGCAACAGCACCTGTCCCTTGTGCGTTGAGTGATTGAATGATTGTGGGTGTGCGAGCTGTGTGCTGTACTGGATCTGCATGTTCTGCTGCTTCATTTGTCCTCTCCTCCAGTGCCGGAGCTTATCCGAGGAACAAATGAGCAAAGGGCAGTTGTTCATCACTTACTACTTTTCGCCTGGCCTGGCTGGCGGCTGGGCACGAGCACGAGCACGAAACCTTTTGTTTCCCTCTTACTTTACTACGTACTTTTGTTTTAACACAAGGTTCAACGGCTCCAGATCGGTAAAGCAGACAGCATGGCAGAGCCCATTGCTTTTACCAGGAGATGGCGGCCAAGCAGCAAAAATGTATGGGTAATGATGGCATCCAGGCTCAGGGCGGGTGAGAATTCCAGTGATCCGTCTCCCGATCTTAGCCCCGTTGAAAACCCGTTACGGCCGTACTCGCATCAGATCTATGGAAAAAGGAAGCGCAATGGGAATGCTGGGAATACGGATAACCAATATTCCATCCGCAACCATAATCAAAGCAAGCGCCCCAGAGATTTGCGCTAAGATCGGGCTGTTCCCAATTTTCCCCGTTCTCCCAAAACTATTTGGTGTTCCTTAACGAAGATCAGCACAGCACCAATCGCATCTCCCGTCGGTCATACTAATCAGGCGAGGCGCACTCCTGGGCGACACAGCTGCCGTTGACCATACCGCGTTCGTCCATCGCGATCCTGGCCCAATGGTGGAAGGGTTAAAGCCAGCCAAACGCTTTCTCTGCCCGTGACTGACGGAGCCACCCTGGAGTCCGATCTGCGGACGACCAGGGCCACAATTTTGGATATGGGAACCCGATGGACCACGGTACGGCCGTGGGCATATGGAAGACTAGACGACATCGTACGAGAGTCAAACGTGGTACGGAATAGAACTACAACAGGGTCGACTGAATGGTCAAGTCTCTCTTTTCGGTGTTTGTTCCCTTGGCGATTGAGCGACGCGCAGAGAGGGATCATCCAGCCAGAAGCCCAAAGCCAAAGCCCAGAGCACACGCGCGGTGCATTGCTTTCTACTATTGCGATGAGCGCGACAGGTCCACAGAACCTTGTATTTTGCGGCATTAGTTTAGATGAAAGGTGTCAGGCAACGGGCAATAGATGAAAAACCCTGTACCCCGGGTCCCTTGGAAATTCAACCCTGCTACCTGCTACCGCGTTACGGCGATAATGAAGATGTTTGCTGCTTTACGGAGCACGTACTATGACGAATATTCTTACTCATACCATGTAATGTAGCAACGGTGCATGTCGGAATTTCGAAAGAATGGGACCGACCACTCGCGTGTCTGCGGGGGGAAGGGGTTAGAGGGGTGATGTTAGTCCCGTAATTAGAGCACTCTATCTTCGTAATTCATCATCCTCACCCAGGTAGCATAGAAGTCGGTTACGTTGTACGGGGGATGTACTTTGGGCTGGGGTGATGGGGAGGCACATTGGGGAGCCGGGGTGGCTTGTCCCGGTAAGGTAAAAGGATAGACTTTGGGAGCGAAGGTGGGTCTCTAAGGCCAGTTGAAGACTGCGATCGAGGCAATCCGTGACAGGGGCATAACCACAAGCGAAACCCCTTCAAGCCCACCCAAGCCCTCTTCGCTTGAAAGAGCCCCAATGGGCTTAGCGCGCGCGACGCTGTCTTGGATCCACAGCCATCTGGCCAAACGCGTGCTGTACCACTCAGCAAGCGGTTCCCGGGCTGCCTTCGTCTCGTCTCGCGTCCGCCCAGCCATCTGCACGTAGTACAACATCAAGCAAAGAAGACGTGAGAGTACGGAGCACTCGGTACGCAGCCTACGTAGTAAAGTAGATGAGAAGTTCTGCACGGGCTCGCCTCAATCTGCGCTATCCTGTTTTGGTCCCCGCAATCTTCTTTCAATCACCCAAATCCGCCCCTGCTTTGTCATGCGCATGCAGGGATGTGGGTCAACAATGGCGACATGGAGATGGTTCCAACTCGGGCTAGAACCCCAGGGTTGAGACACCCAGATCCATCCAGATCCATTCTGGTGTTCCCATTTGGGATCGTGGATCTTCAGCTTGTCATCTCCTTTTCTCCCAACGGCTGCTGCACCTGTTTCCTACAAGGCGTTTCCGGATCATCCGTATTGGTTTAGATTCACGCACTACCACCCTATCCTGTCTCTGGCAATACCGTGATAAGATTTGTGCAAGCAACACTTGCCGATCCTGTCATTTACAACCAGACCGATTTGCTTGCTTTTGGATAGCGTTGGTTGGCCAGATGATCTTCCAAATTGCGATCAGCACCGATATGGCTCAAACTTGATTCACCTGCTGATAAACTCAGAGTTCGCCAACCACCTCAGGTCCCACCCGGCCAAGCACAGACAATAGTAGGCAATAATACTTGTAATAGCTAGAGCAACGGTGACATGGTGTCCTGTGATATCGTTTGACGCAGCATCGTGCGCTGCGACTTGTATCGATGAACGCATGATGCATCGCGATTGATGCTATGTACATTCCAACGTTACAGGGCGCAATTTGTCGAGTTCCGAGTCCTGGGAACCTTCCACCGATCATGCAACAGATAATTAAAAGCAAATTGGGAAAGCGTGGGCGATATAACAGCCTCGCGATATAGGGAGTAGACTCGGTTCGGTCTCTTTGCCCTGTACGGAGTATGTCGTTGTCCCGCTCGGGAAGACGCATTTGGCAAAAGACGACACTGGACACTTCTCGGCAATGTTAACTTCGCCCTCTGCTCTTTCTGTCCCTTCTGCTGTTCTGCTACTTGCAAATAAGCAGCTGGACACCGCACCACACACCACACCACAGCACACACCACACACACCACACACACCACACACACCACACACACCACACACACCACACACACCACACCTCCCTTGGATCAAACGGTCCTCCCCGGCACCGCGATCTGCTTCCGCCTTAGCGAAATTGGGATCCACAGCCAGCCACAATATACTAGCGCGCAGTCTTTCATTGGGAAGTTCCATCAGCCTCCATATCCCTGCCCAATATTTTTCCAATATCGGCTGTCGGTCGTGCTCACTCATGCTCTTCTGCACTCTGCAGGCCGCAGGAAAGGCAGGAAATTATTACCACGTAACTATGTACTTTGTGAGTATCGTATCGTATCCTGCTTTAGCTAGTCAGCTAGTCACGAACCCATCTACTCTGCACAAGCACATACGTTATCAGTGGGAATATTCACCCCAATCAACTTTTCGGGACTTCCCAAGTCCCATCCGGGAGGTAACGAACGGGTCATCCAGAACGAGGCACGCAGCCTCGTCTGGTCAGACACATGATCAAAGTACCGCCCCAATGTGAAAAGTTACGCGTCTTGTCTTGATCTCAGGAGAATTGTTTGGCTCAATGCGCCGTGACTAAATCGGGTCGGAGCAGCGTTGACCGCTCGTGGTTTTTTTTAGTGGTTGACCTTTGGCCAATGCGTAATGCTAACTACGTTGAGACATTTGGGAATGTCCCGGGTATTGGGTCCAGCACAAGGAGAGAAAGGAATAGATCTCAAGAAGCGAACCATCAGAGCCGCGAACACTTCGCTGGCCCAAAACTCCTATCAGCCCAAATACGCTCCTAACTCCAGTCTCGGTGCACCTATTTCCCGTCTTTTTCCGTCTTTTTCCGTCTAGAATCCGTATCGATACAACAAAAGTTACAGCCATATGTCTCCACCCTCTCCTGCTACCCACTTTCTCCAAGCCTCGTCATAAGCCACCTCCAAATCACTCACCCATCGCCGTGTGTCGAACAGAGCACTACTCCACCGACTCTCGTATAGCATTCTTCGAAGCTCGACAAGCCTACCCTTGCCCTTTCCTTGTTGTCCGGGATCCATTGAATAACAGAGACCATTGCCTAATCGGACGGCACGCTCTTCGTACTCCTCCTCACTGCCTGCGATCAGATCTTCCGCTGCCTTGTCTCCTTCCGCCGACTTCGGCAGGGCACCCCTCAAGATTGAAGCCGCCATCCTTGAGCACATCTTATACCTGTACCTTGGTAGTGTTAGGAGAGGAGTCCCGGACCATAAAACGTCAGCGGCAGTTGTATGAGCATTGCACTCAGGTGTATCTAAGAAGAGGTCGCAGACTCGGGCTCGCGAAATGTGCTGGTTCTTCGGTGCCACGTTGGTGAAGATGATACGTTTTGCTACCTCTGAGCCAGCCCAATCTTGAGCAGTCTGCTGAAGGTTATTCTGCCCCAGATCAGGAAACCGCAGAAGCCAGAGGATCGCCTTTGGAATATGTTGGAGAATTCGAAGCCATGTACGAAATGTCGTAGGCTCAATCTGTATCGTTCATCAGTTAATGCGGAGAGCACAAGCAGTTGATTAGGTGAACTACCTTGTAAAGCTGATTAAAATTCGCAAGAATGACCGCATCATCAGTCAACTGCGGGAATAATTCCTTCCGCATGGCCCATCGTCTTCTCTGTTCTTCTTCCCAGCTCAGTTGCTTTTCCTGGGAGTCTGGGGCGCTTTGTCGATGGTCGCAGCAGAAGAAAGTGTCCCGCGAGAAAACAATATTCTCAGAATAGACCCAATTATCCTCGTTTCCACCATTGTTATCGTCACAAAGCTGGTCTTCAAGATCAATATTCTGCCGCCATGGTCGCAGTGTCTCCAGAGGCACGGCAGCAACGTCCGCAAGAAGGTAATCACACCATTCTGCACCTAAGGTGCCAGCGAACCCCATAAAAGACATCTGAATCGGGCAGGGACGTGCTGCGAATACTTCATTTCTCGCACCTCTGGTGTAGCCGTTGAGGTTTATTAATATATGAATCCCATCCTTAACGATTTGGTTCACCAGTTTCTCTGGGCTCCAGTGACTTGCATCGTAGAAGACAGGCGCCTCACGTTCGATTTGCAAACGGTGTACGGATCCATCACTCGCAGTTGTAGCATAGCAGAAGGCTTTGACACGGGTAGGGCTGTGGAGACCAAAAACTGACTGCATCAGATGAGCAAGTGGGTGATTATTGAAATCGGACGACACGTAGCCAACATTAAGATGCGGATTCGGAGGCGCGGGAGGACGATAAACTGTGCTCGGTAGCCATGGCGCCCGAAGGGTTGAGCATGATATTCGCAATCCATTCCGCTGAGAGATCATACGGACCTGTTTCGCAGATAGCGGGCAGGTGAACGTATGGAAGGGAAGGACTGTTGGTGCACTCGGAACAGAAAGTGCCGAAGGGAGCTGTGGCCTGGCATAAGTCGACAGCGGATAGACATTCTTCTCGATATACTCGTCTTGATACCATCTCCACATAAGCCTCTTGTTTGCTCGTTCCACAAGCCTTACAACTCTCGCTCCCTCCCAGCTTTGCCATGCCCAGCTTCTCAAGGCGCCCTCCATACGTTCCCATTTGTCCCTCGACCACTTTGTATCATCTGCCAACTGAAGCTGCCTCAACAGCACCTGCAGTGTATCACCGCCATACAGAACTCCTTTGCCCCAGTGTTCTCCATCGGCGAGTTGTTTCTTTACAATGTCGACCACCCTTTTCATCCAACCAGAGCTAGCTGCCCGAGAAATCTTAGCGTCAAATAGCATTCCCTTCTCATCAACATGCCACCGATCTCGTTTGTATCCATCTTCTGCGATGCCGCCTCTGCCTGGCCAACTGCATACAGAATTTAGTGCATTCGCCAAACCACAGACAGCCTCTGCGAAATCTGGACTCGCAGCTACTGCGCGTCTGTAGTAGACTATAGCGTCACTGATCCTGCCCTGATCCTTTACCGCATTTGCGAGATTTGCTAAAGCAATGTCAAAGTTTCCGTCACAGGTCACAGCAAACTGGTACATCTTAATCGCTGCTGAAAGTTGACCAATATCCTTGAGCAGACTGCCCAAATTCGTATACAGGTGTGCATGCTTCGAATCTAGATTTAAGCCGTAATTGTAGTAAGCTAACGCAAGATGGATACCACTTCCAGGAACAACTCCTGGGATTTGGGGCAGTTGAGGACCACCCGAAGGCACACTGGTCATTGATGAAGTTGTTTGTTGAACGCTTGCAAGTAGAATCCCGACATTGTTTGCAGTTGATGGACTTGGTTGCAACGCCAAAGAAAGGTAATATAGCGCTAGGATGTCTCGTACCCCAGATGTAGTTCGTCGTCCACCCGCAAAATTTGAGCCTGAAGACATACCGTCCTGGAAGATCTTTGCAAGGGATAGTAACGAATTGCTCGTCGTGGATATCGCCGCTTTTTTAGCCATGCCGCTGGGGACATCCTTAAGACCCGGCAACTCCCCGTGACTCGGGAAGACAAGTTTTGAAGTCTGTAGCGCCTTTTCTGGTGGAAGCAGAATTGGATCATTTGAAAGTTTACCTCTTTGACCGGTAATGACTTCTGTCCCAGCATCCCTCGCGACAACAGTCAGAATTCTTCTGATAAGCCCTTGTATTCCCTGAACTCTTCTTCCAGCGCTGATTAGTACAGCATCCTCAAATGCTTGTGACGCTCCAGCGTTGTCGCCCAACGCATAGAGCATGTTGCCTTTAGCGTGCAGCAGCGAAAGCATCCTCCCATTCTCAGAGTTAGGTATATCATACCCGCTCGTTCCAAACCCGTCTTCTGGAGGGCCACCCCGCTCACGCAAGTCTTTCACTGTCGTCTCACTGTCATCCCCCTCATAATCAAAATTTGCCTTATCTGTTGAAGTGGATGTAGAAACACTTGAAGACCGGCTGGTCTCACTGGAGGTCTCGCTACTGTTATCCGTGGCCTTAAACGAAGCATCTACTTTGGGCAGCCGCAAGGACTGCTCGACGAAGCCAATAATTTTCACAGCTTCATTCGCCCGCTGGTTCCCATAGAGAAGGCCAATAAGGTGCTCAACGGCTTCAAAGTAGCTGGGGCGGAGCTTGACTGAGCGAAGCCAGTATTTCTCAGCCTCGTCACGGCGATTAAGCGCAAGTAAAGTGGCCGCCAAGTTCGACATAGCTTCAACATGACTACACTCACAGTTAGATCCAGAACGCTCGGGTTAGTAAGGCGGGGACGAAACAAACCTTGAATCTACGTCTATTGTTTTCGAATACCAAATCAGCGCTTTAGGATAATCTGCTAGCCCGTAGGCTAGACATCCTCCCAATAACATGCCATCCACCCACTTCCAAGTACTTTCCCTGCACAAGTTCGTCAGCATATCTAATGCAGCTTTTGCATTTATAGTAGATTTTTCTAACTGAGAGTACAAGGGAGATGTTGTTGCGCTGGAATTCCTCCTGACAGCGTGAGTCCTATCCGGCAGAGAGATATGGGGGCCGGCTCCAGAGTTGACTGGCGGTTGCAGTAGATGCTGCTGAGGAACTCGTGATTCGTAATCCGGGGCATTAAACTTGATGCCGTTGGAATATAGATGGGCTCCTGGTGAGTTCTGTGCCACTAGAACTGAACTGACGTTCGCATCGCGCTGCTGCTTCAGTCTTTTGTTGGAGGGGCCTTCGAATGCCTCCAACTGAGATTGCTGCAACTGGTGACTCTTCCTCGAGATACACTCACTGAAGCCTAAAACACTGCCGCCAGGTTGTCTAGGAGGTTTTGGGAAGATTCCTGGTCTGTGCGATTTCTGCCGAGAATTACTCTGACTCTGACTGTTCCTCTGCGAATGGTGAAGCGAAGCCAACAAGTCGATATATACACCGTGAGCCCAGGACAAGACTTTCTCCTTGAATTGTGAATTGGTAGGCTGTAGCTCTAAATCTAAACGTTGTGAATAGGGCAGAAACGGTAACGATTGGCTGGACGGCCCATTTTGGTACTGTGAATCCCTGGATGGCCCAAGATGGTTAAGTGGGAGCTTAGGTTGAGAAGGAGAAATGGTCGTTGTGTAGTGACTTTGGGGTATGTATAAACTATTCTGATTAATAGATTGGGTGAGGCTAGAGTTTGCGAGCATAATATGTGGGAATGGATATTCTTTAGGCGTTCCATTTCCGTGATTTGTAAACGGTGTCTGTATCGATGACGTAGATGTGTAGAATTGATTTCCATCAACTCCAACATTTAAGAGCGGAGACATGCCATTTGCATGAGCAAGCGAGGGTTTTTGAGAATTACGACCAGGCCCCGGAGCCCCAACCCACGCTGGCGTTCCATATGCTGAATGGTGCCCAGGATCTCGGAACGCGGCAGGTCGGTACGGAATAAATCCTCCGTCTGGCCAGTATGGACCATACGGAGCCTCATCATTTGAGGCTGTTGGTCCTAGGCAGGATTGGTAAGGTGGCTGAAGCACTGTTGGTACTTGCATGCCAACAGGAAAGAAATGAGTAGCTGCCTGCTGTGCAGGAACCTGGTTCAGAAACGAGTCAATTCCTAGGGAATACTGAGTCTGCGGGACCCAAGTCATGCTAACACCATCCACTCCAAGTTTTGGGGTCCCACCAACACCAACTCCACTTCCACTCTGGTCGCTTAGAGATGGGTGCCTAAAGATCGAGCCAGGTACTAGAGGCTTGAAAAATGCGTTGGGATTTGGGTCTCCGCGGACCCCGCCAGGAGCAAAGTCTGGAGATTGGTGATTGCTAGCATTTGAAAGTGGTAGCAATATATGTTTTGCTACATGCGGCCTTGAACCCCACTCCACTGGCGTGCCATCATATCCCGCCGCCAGAGTACCATTCGGTGTCTTTCTCCGGAGCATATGTTCTGACACCTTCGGATGCTGCCGAGTAGCATCGTCCGGAGGTCCATGGGTAGGGTAGGAGTTGGTTCGGTTGAGTTGATTCGGGTGGTGCTGAGGTATTTGTGGGACTGCTCGAAACGGCTGGAGAGAATGGTTGTTCTGCGACAGGAGTCGAGGTGCGACCGGGTTCGGGGAATTTGGTACAGAGTTGTAGAGGCCGTAGAAGTGTTGGCGATCCAGCAGAGCAGGTTGAGCTAAAGGCGGTTGCTGAACAGGATGAGGTAACATGATGATTAGAGTTCGTGAAACGGGTGCTAGAGCGTCTAGGCTGCTCAAGATCTTTGACGACGGATCGCTATCAATAGAAAACAAACGTGACGGTAATTACGCAAAATAACAAAGAAAACGGTGAAAACTGGGTGTCAGCAGAGGTTCTTCATCGAGTCTCTATTCCGATCCCACTGCGATGTCTCGTATCGCGTCCTTTGCATGGCATTTAGGATCTCGACGGCTGGGTTCAAAACGCCAAGAACAACAAACAAAATTCCCCTAGGTTCAGATAGAGAGCGCAGAGCGCTTTGATGAAAGGTTGCGCACGCGTTGAGAGGCTGATAGAAGTTTGTCGTGACTCGATCTTTCTCGTCGTTCGTAAGGATAAATTCTGATATACAAGAGTATGCAAGGAGCACAACGCAAGCTTAGTGCCCAGCCCCGTTCAGGCTGTCGTCAGGTATGCTGCAGGATCCCGGTTCAACGCATGCAAACGGTGCAAACGGCAACGGATAAGCATGCTCCCTCTGTAGTCTGTTCGGTGACCGCCTGACTGGCCTCAACACAGTCACTGGACTGGGCCTTCTGGGAAAGCCGCTGAAGATATTGCAGAGACAGAATTGGTGGGGTGTGCATGCAGCGGTAGGACAAGCGCCCGGGACGCGGTCATAACGTGTTGGTTGTTTGTGTATGGTTGTAAGATATGGAGCAATAAAGTAAGCCCTCTTTTCTCTTTTGTCTCCGTGGGGGCGCAGCTCGCACACGACCGACAAAGGATTTCAAGAGGCACAGTCTTCTTTGGCTAAGCTTGGGATATCGGATGCGAAATATCTTGCTGACCCTGCATCGATGTATGTATGACAGGTAAGCTGAACGCGGCGATCATTACTTGTAGGATCCCGGGCAGTCATGAAGAGCGTTAAGATCAGCAAACGATTTGGATTACTTTGCGATAGTCTTAGCCTATTAGATCAAATTGCCATTCAGCCAACCACACGCCAACACCAACCACCCACCATCTTAGAGCAACGGTTTAGAGTTTATTTTTGCACCTTCCACTAGTTGATAAATCTGGTGGCTTTTCTCTGCAGTAGGTTCATCTTGCTTCTATAATATACGCTCAGTGACGTCTGCCACCGCAAAGTGCGGCACCAAATAAATTAGGTATGTATGTATCTATGTACGTAGTACATACATACAATGCGCATCATGTAGACCTCAAATATGGACCACCGCACTCACTTCTGACGAACAGAGTGCCGCGGTGAGTAAAGGGACAATGAATTTTCTCTTCTTTGCACCAAAATAGGCCTATACCATCACACCTATCCACGAAGGAAGAGGGGGTAAGGGCCAGAGTGTTGGCAAAGGTGGGGATGGGAGCCAAGCCAGTTGGGCCTGAAAATGAATATGCGACTTGCGATCATAGGATGCTAAAGGATGATGCTTTTTTCTTAACCACACGCGATTGAAAATATATCAATCTTCCCTGTCCTGTCGTAGAAACGCCTTTAACATCCTTGAGGATCTTAGTTCATGCTTATTGTATACATGAAAAAGGCAATTAACGAGGAAAATGGAATATGAAGTATGCATCAGGCCTATTCCTCTGGGACTACAGGGTTGTTAGCAAATTCATACAGGCAACGTCTTGGTTGACACCCTTTTTCAGATAGACCTACTTTCGATCTCACCAGCCTCGATATCATCGCTGATCTCCTTTGGATTCCGCCCATCGACCTGACACCCCACACTAAAAGCGGTTCCTAAGATCTCTTTAACTGTGCCCTTCAAGTCCTTCGCAAGACTCTTAAATCTCATCGTTCTCGCAATTTCGATAATCTCATCGAGAGGGATAGATTTAGTGTGCTTGATGTTCTTCTCCTTCTTCCGGTCACGCGGGGGTTCCTTGAGGGCCTTAATGACGAGCGAGGATGCAGATGGAACTACTGAGACGGCAGCTTGACGATTTTGAATCGTGAGTTTGACTGTCACTCTGAGACCTTTCTGTAGGTAGAAGAGACATCAACAACCAGAATTCCAAGTCGTTGTAGTTGAATGTAAACCTTTCTCCCCCAAGATTGGCAGGTAGAGTGGGGGCCTCAACATACCCAATCGCCAGTAGCCTTCGCGATATCTTCTCCGACCTTCTTTGGTGACAAACCGAGTGGACCGATTTTGGGCGCCAGAGCGGATGAGGCACCGACCTCACCACCAGTCGCCCGCAGGTGGCTGTAGATCACATAATGTCAGCTAATATCTTGATGTGTTCGGCGCTTTCTCATCTGTTGATCATTCCCAAAGAATTTGTGGTTCTAGCTCAGGAAGTACGAACATAACCTTGACTTCATTCGGATCGAATTTTGGAGCTGTGAAAGAGTGTAAGAGTGAGCAAAGCCCATGGCACCAGGCATTAGATCTTATTACTCACGCATGGTGAAGGATAATGTGTTGTGGTTAAACGATCGAGTTTCTTCGGTGTTGTCTTAAACCCTAAACTAGATTGTTACGATGTGAAGCGAGGCGAGACCGTTAAAGGGCAAACCCTAAGAGCCGCAAGGCTTGGCACTCGTGAAAGAAATAGCCGATATCTAACGACTCAGACAGTTCTCACATAATGACCAACGGCAAGTAATATCATCTACGGTGATATTTTTGCTAAATTTGCTATAAGACTAATTGAACATTAATCCTGCACTGTTACTAAAAACAACATACCCACACCCTCTTCTTAGAGACACAACTCATTGACGGAATTATGCCTAATTAGTGCCAGTGACCGCAAGCCTAAAATCGATAGCATTAGCAGGCAGGTAACTTTGACATGTGGGATTCTTTATAGACTCACTTCATTAGATGCTCCATAAATGTTTGGAGAGACACATCATCTGTGAAGATGGTTTGCGCAGTTTGAGATATGCCGCCATAGGTGCCAGACGTGTGGGTGGTGGAAGGGTTGAGCTTAGAGAGTAAGAAACGGGCTTGAGATCCACCTGCATCGCAAACGATGAATCGAGGGAGTGGGAACCGGTCTTGAATGAGCTCCTGAAAATAACCGTTAGCCAAGCCAGACCCATTCATGGCAGATACGATGAGCATACCCTTGCATCTTCCTTTGCTTGCTCAAGGAGAGCCTTGAAGTTTTCATAGCCATCTTGGTCTTGATATCCAATTTTTCTCCACTCCGCGATTGTTTCGCCGTGAAAGATAAGGATGTGGAAGAACGTATCGAGAAGTAGAATGTGGGTAGGCTGAATCGAAGAAGAGTCTAGTAACACTGGCTGACTGCCTTCCTGATTGAATGTATACGAATCCAGAGTAGGCTGTATCATGATCAAAGAATTGCCGACATCCTCGTGGTTCAGGATGTGTCGATAAAAAGCAGTTTCGTCAGGAGAGTTATTGAAGACCTGAAGGAACTGGCTCCTTCGAAGGTGGAACATGAACTGTGGGTAAAGCGTAAAGTTCTTCTCTAGTCGGAAAGAGGTTGGGTCATCCTTGCGATAATCCGCAAACCTCGAGCATAATCGAATAAGCATCCTATCCACCCACCGTAGAACATCAGGGCCATCATCGACTTCCGCCTTGAAAACTGCGATACGTGACATAAGCACAGCAGCAGCCTCCTGGTCGAAAGACTGGGCAATCGCTGGGTCACCCGCCGGTCCACTAAGATTCCTAGCTACGGTAGTCACCCTGAGATGATATTGACCTGAGGAGTGCTGATAGTACGTCAAAAACTGCATCATACCCTTCTGTGAGGGTTGCTGTTGTTGCGTGGGTCCAGCTTGGCTTGCTATTTCGAAATATATTCCATAACTTGAAGCAGGGTCGATGCCACATATTTTCCAAGAACAAGTGTTGCCGATGCCGCACTCCGTCTCCCCGACCGCGGCAGATTTTTTGTTCATTGAGACAGCATGTCCGATTAGGCCAGTTACCTTCAGTTCTTTGGTTGTGAGGACCTCCAGTGAGGCATTAAATCCCATCAAGAGATTATCGTTTGCATCCTTGTCGAAGACCCGGATGAAACTCTGCTTGAACATAGAGGAGGTAAAGCTATCCGTCAAGATCATTTGCCCTCCAGTGGAGTTTGACAATCCCTTCATCTCCAACAAACCTACTTGATCTAGGCATCCGGCAAATATGTCGATGATATGGCCGTTGTGGGCCGTTCGCTTGGCTAAGTTGTCGTAGAACTTTGAAAGTCAGGTATGATCAACGACACCGTGATAAAGTTCTACTTACCTTCAATGCTTTCTTATAGTATTTAATATTGTCGCGGTCGATATCGTGATGTGACCGAATTGGCTCCCTCAATTCAGGTCCCACAACCATACCTGGGCCCTCCGTCGCTGGTCCCCCAGCAAAAAGCATTATCCTACCACCAGAGTTTTGGAATGATGTTTCTAGCAGCCCTACAGCAACACTAAGGGCGACTCCGGTGCACCTTAAAGAACGCTTATCGTTCGCCACAGGCCATGGGTCCTTTTGCAATTGCTCCAAAGCATTTGTCAATTGAAATTCACATTGCTGGACAGGCAGGAGAAAACGCGCTGCTGGACCCATAGGATGAACGGGTCGACCTGGCTGTTGTGGCATAGTTGGCCGTCCCCCAGAAGTAAGGAGCCCCAGCATCTCCTGTACCTGCTTCGCAGTATAGTCTTTGGTGCCTCTGAAAACGTACGATTTTGCGCACTCAGTATAACCGAGTTCGTGTACTTGTGCCATTGTCCCAAAGGTAATAAACCCAACCAAAGCGTTTGGTGGCAGTAGGCTCAAGCTCATAATAAGTGAATCCTTCAAAGCCTTAAGACTGTCCTCTAAATGGCATGTGTCAACAACATAAACGAAAATCGGGGGAGTGGGTGCAGGTCTGGAGAGACGATATTCGATTGTAGTGTGAGCGGGGTGTAGCTCTGGAGGAATAGCATTCGTGGTGATATCTTTGTAGTGAGGCGGCAACGAATTCCGCTGGAGGCAGAAAGGACATATCCATAATCGTGCCCGCATATCAACCTGACTGCCAGCTTGTAAGTCTTGTGGTTAGGAATATCAAATGGAAAACCTAGGCCTACCAATACGGGTTTAGCACAGCACGACATGGAGCTTTACAGGTGACCGGTTCGTACTGAAGCAGGGGCCTGTCTGGCATTTCCTTCAACGGCGTGTAGAGGGTCGCAATCGGAACTACAAGTCGAGATGCCTCCTGTACCTGAGTCAGTATTTCGGCAGGCATAAAACATAGGTAGAACACACCATCCGAGAGCTTGGAAACGTGTTCCAACTGAGTCTGATGCCATCTCGGTCTTCCACCTCGCTCCACTGCTCTTTTAGCGCTTCGTAGTCCATCCTTACGTATGAGAATCTCACTTGAGCGTTAGAGGCTGAAATGAATTAAAATCCGTTACACGAGGTCTCTGGCGGGCCAACGTAAGGGGCTCTATGTCTGGTTGAATTCCTTGCACCGTTTTGCACCGTCCAAGAAATGAACAGGATGCCTTGGATCTTAGATATGGTAGTCAAAGAAGCCGACAGATATCGCCTTAGCGTCGGGAACAGCTTAGTCATACCCTACACATAAAATTCACCACGAAGCGAAGTTTCTTCTTCATCTACAAACATCGCCAGCTAAAAAAACACAATACTGATGGCAATCTTGACATTACATCGTGGCAATATTGTTTTCGCGCTGAGCGAAGATCAGAATTACCCATGGCTGGGCGCCTGGCTTTGAAGGGTCATTTCGACTCTATTGAAAACTTGGGAATCAGCAGAGGTTACATGTCTCACATGCGTTCAACGGATCAGTGGACAATTGGAGCAATCTGTAATGCGTTAAGAGGGATAGCAATTGGCAAGCCTGTGCCAGTGGATCATGCTCCAAGCCTAGAGTCTTACTATCTTCGATGTTCGATGGGTCTCAAATCAATTTCGTTGATCAATATACTACACAATCTTTCATAGCGGCCGGCAAGATAACGTCTTTTGGTTTGCTATCCTATACACATTTAATAATGGACATACCCCTCTTGATTCCTATCCATTTTTAAAACACTATATAGTAGTAGATAGACCCTTGTCTCCAATGCTCCAGATAATTGGAAACTGCATGTGACTCTACGCTCAAGTCCTGAACAAGTCCGGGAGAGCTGTCCCAATAGCAAAAAAAAGGGTATGAGTGGCAGGTTCTTAAACCCTATCAGATAGACATAACCATATATACTCACGAATGCAGTCCTTTGAACTTCAACGGACAATCATGCTGCTGTCCCTATTGCAGCTTCGGTACCACCGAGCAGCCTCTCTCTCCATCCGTTACAAACTTCTTCAAACCCACCAACCACATCCTTACAAACACCTCCACATTCTCTCCGACCCAGCCTCTCTTGCCAATCACCCTTCTCAATCCATCGCACACCCTCCTCCGCAATTTCGTTTTCGCGTCTCATCTCCATAACAAGCTCCCTAGCGCTTCGCAGCCGACGAGTCGCCGTTGTTGTGGTCTGCCGCGACATGTGTAGCGAGTCGGAGAGGTAGTTGAGGGTGGTGATAAGGTCTGTAGTAAGGGCTGAAAGTTTGGAGAGAGATGCGAGAGCAGAGGTGTCGGGTTGGGGGATGATCTCAATAACAGTAGTGAGCATTGGAAGAAGGTCGGAGACTATATCAGGATCTGGTGGAAAAGACAGAGGGGAGAGAAGAGGGAATGTGAGGGAGTGGAGAATGCGGGTTTGCCTAGCAAGGTTTGACGTGAGTGCTGTGTGGGCATTGAGAAGCCTGCTCTTATAGTGTTAGTGAAGAATTGAACGGACAAATGTGCTTAACTTATTTACCTTGTAGCACCTCCCTCCACTCCAGCTTGTCCGCCCAGCCCCTTTAAGCTATCAACTATCCTCTCCACGACACCGTCTATCTCTCCTCCATGCGATTCCGTTCCACTCGTTGCTAAGCTCTCAACTAGAGCCATGCAGACTTCCAATCCTGGAGACAGCGCCGCCGTAGTCTCGAGATCATCGCCATCCCCGGAATCGGACCCGCTGGACTCTGAATCCTTTCTTCGACGCTTCGCTTGCGCCTGGTCTCTTGGCGGAGTTAATTGTAATTGTTTTTCTGGAAGTAGCCCGGGGGAGGAAGTAACATCGATACCGCTATCGCGAGTATTCTCGCCCCCTCGATCGACAGGTTCGAATCCCCCAAACCCGCCCCTTTCGCCGTCCACGGCGTCCACGTACTCGATCTCATCCAGTCTTCCTTCTTCCTCCTCCTCCTCCTCCTCCTCCTCCTCCTCTTCATCCCATGCTCCCGCAAGTTCGTCAGCCAGACTGCCCAAGCCATTTAGGCCGTCACCTCTACTAGAACTTATGAAGTCACCAGACATGCTTAAGTTCCCATTCATTTCTTGCAAGACATGGGGGTTAGGAGTCGTCGGTGTGTGAAGAGAAGACTTCCGGCTATGCGAAAATCGAGCGGGACTATCATTATATAGCGAAGAAGAGGTGGACGAGAGATCGATGTTTGACGGATGCCGACGGCGAGTTGGGGTCTTTGGTGATGATGGCATGGGTCAACTAGCTGAGAATATGGTCACTGGATGACCTGAACACGTTGAGGATCTAATCGTATAGCTTAATCAAGCTGAAAGTGGAGACGATGCTAACCGTGCGAGACTACCACCAGTCTGGTCCTTCGGGTGGTTCGACGTAGCAAGAGTTATGAGCTACTTGTCTTAGCTTTCACGAAGGTCAAAGAGATACCCAGGAAATGTGGACAGCAGTGTGGTATGTAAAGGCAAGGTTGGAGAAGTGTAGGAATTTACGCGATCTTCGTTCGTGACGAGGTGATGTTCGGGATGCAGGGGTCATATACCAAGGATCAAGGACGCAATACGGAGTACCTCACGACCCCGACGGAACTCTGCCTAATAGCTGACTACTTTGTGTAAAGTCGGGTACCAGCTTCTCCTACGAACATGCAATACTGCAATACTTTTGAGATATCTGATGGTAAGACAAGTTCAAATAATCTTAAGACCTTTTAAGATCGATGACGAGTTGTGCACCGTCCCTTCAACACGTGAACTAACAACATTCCCGATATATGAACAGAGCACTTCAAGGTTTAATTTCATGCAGAACGAATCATCTGGTCTAAATTCGCGGCAGGGCCGCACAATGAATGTCATTAAATGCAATGAGAGAACAATCTGGGAAGAACCGAGTCAGACATTCTTGCAAGCACCTTGTATACTCATCATTCGCTTTCTTCAAGCAGAGCATCCTTCAAGTCGCCGTTCCTACTGATTTCATCCCATTTCTTCCTGCATGTCGCGTTTCCGAAATGATACGAGCCTCCACGCTTTGCTATGTACTCGGCGACCTGCTTCCATGGTATCTTGATGTTCTTATTGGCCTGATGACCAGTTATTTGAGCTCTGTCTGAGCTAGACGTCAAGTCTTCCACTGCTCGCCGGAGGAGTCGAATCTAGACAAATTGGTGTCAGCTTTGATATCTCAATTAAACCCAACAGAATGACGGATATTACATCTTCCTCCTCCCACTCTGGTTTTCTAACCCGTTGCCCCTTCTCCTTCGTCAGGGTCCTGAATCGCCCCCTAAGCGTTGACTCTGCTTCACTAAAGTTGCCCTTCTCCCGTATCTCCTTGTAGGACATTCCAGCAAGCTTTGATTCTATCAGGAACTGGTCCTTCATAATCTTCCGCTGAGTTATCCGACCACTTGAGTTTATTCGACCCCGCGGCGATGAACGTGGGGTCAACGCTGAACGCGATTCAAGACTTGACGAGCGCCCGCCATTTGTTAGTTTGGGATGTATAAGCTTTGGAGCTGAACGTTTCGAACTTATTTGACTTAGGGATTGCCTTTGTCGGTGGAATTGGATTCCAGGACTTTCCAGGTTGTCTCTGGTGCAATTAGTCATTTGGCCATCCAGACGTGGAGGGCCACTCGATGGATTGTGCAGACTCCTTTCGGCCCCAGGAGAACCTCCAAACTGGCTATTCGGGCAAGGCTCTAGAGCAACAAAAACTGCTTTTTGACTGGAGCTCGGCAATTGGCTTGAGATATTACTCCCATGATAACTTGCGGCAGATAGAACCGCCTCATCATTACCAGTTATAGCCTCATCAATCCCTACAGGGTTTTGGTATAACGAATCTTCTGGAAGCCCCAGGTATCTCGCCAGCGGGTTTTGAAACCCCTCCAATGATCCTGGCGACATTGAGGAGATCTCAGCATCGTCGTCATAATGCTGTCCAATAGCCGCGGAGTTATCCATCCAGATTCCGCAGAATGATGGGAAATCTAGCCCGCCAAATCTCGGCAGGGGCTCTATCTTGATTGATTGTCCATTAGATTCCTCCGTCTGTCTTATATCCCACCACCCACGGTCAGAGCTGTGGCTGTTCGAGCCGCAACATTGGAAAGGGGCTTTAAACATGGAGCGAGACGCGGTGAGGGGAGAAGACCAGTTGTATTCTCCACTGGAGCTTGTTTCCGGGACATCTTGTCCAAAATCATCAGCGCAATAAGTATCAAACTTGGAATAACAATTACTAAACGTCTCGCCGTTGAAACTTGGTTCGGCCCTATCTAGCGTTGTCTCGCTATGACCCAAATGCTTTATACCGCACCGCTGAAGCAAAGGGCTTATGTTTTCCTCGCCAACCTGCGAGGAGATATTCGACCAGGGCAGGGCCTGGAAAGTTGGCTCTGGAGTCCATTGACCGCCTTCGGACCCGAAGTTTTCTCGCTGATAGTCGTACAAGAAATACTCTATTTTGGCAACATTATTCCGCTGTCTCTCGTTATTTAGCAACACAGGCTTTTCCGATTGGCTCGCAGCAGACTGATTCCAGCAATTTGTTGGGAACAACCCAATGTCCACTTTGCATGAAGGCATGGCTCCATGCTTTGCCCTTTGTCAGCGGCTTGCTATGTACTCATCGAATAAAGTTGCTCTCTTACCTGAGGTATCTCTTGTGGATGCTCAAACATCGGTTCGATCGGCCACCAGTCGTCTTTCCAGTTGTGAGAATCTTCTAGCGTAACTGTTTTGGTTTCTTGTATGGACTGCATTCCTGGATGTGCCATTTCGTCGTCGCTATCGCCGCTATATCGACTCCAGGAGCCGTTTTGAGCCGTTACTGTGTTTCCAGATTCTCCAAAAATGAAAGCTGGGCCCCCCATCGAACTGCAGAAGGCGATACAGATACGTCTTGCCGATGTGAGGCAAGAAAATATTTCTTCACCGCCTCGCTGAACTGGTCCTCTAGCAACGTTCACCGCAGGCCCTCCGAAAGTCAACCCTAAGGCCGCTCCACTTATGCACCTTTGTCGCGTAGGAAAGCTGCAGACACTCTTTGAGCCAGCCAACCTGCACCACTCGGTAAATTTCGCTCCAATGCTTCACCCTATGTCATCAGAATCAGTCTAAGCTCGTCAGGGCAGACTTGGATGAAATATTGTATGCCCAAAGAGATGATTTAGATGTCTGGAACATTAAAACTGACCGGCCCTAGTATCCTCCAGGATCGGTATCTCGATGAACAAACTTGGCCGCCACGAAGATCTGGTGTCTGCAATATCACCATCTCAGCATCGACCCGGCGCACTTCCCTCAATGGGGACTACATACAGCTACAAGGCCATGCCCAGCTGCCACGCTTCACCTTTACTTACTGCTGTCAGCAGTTGTAAACTTGGCTTTCCGGAGCGATTAAGAATCAACCGAGCAAAGGTCGCCTGAACACCAGCAAACAATAAGGGGGGGTTCCTCGATTGCACCTTCGACCACAATGTTCACTGTGTTGTATTCAGAAGTACCCCATGGACAATCCTCAAGCCAGACATGAGATCAAGAGCTCTACAAAAAAAACGACAAGCGGGGATAGGATGTCATACGTTGGCCTAAGCTTGTAGCCTACTGCTTCTCGCCTTATAGGAACTGTTGGAAAGGGGTGTGATAACCACGCGCTACAGTGGCGTTTTCCTTCGAGAAGACGATGCTTCGAGACATGTCTGAGAAAGATATTCCCAAGCCATTTGACTTGAGCGACTGCAAAGATTATCCAGCTATACCTGGTAGAGTAAAAAAACAGAGGTTCCCTTGCCCTCCACCGGAGATTTCGCTGACAGCTCATTTTCTAATTTGTGACGGCAGTTCTGCTTTCTCCATGACAAGCTTTGACCACAAATATGGATCACCAATGGTCCCAGTAACAGGGGAATTGGTGGTGACCTAGCATTATTGTCAAAGAATCGGCTTCCGCTGCTGGTTCCCGTACCCGCGTGGATTTAGCTACTCTGAACTAGTTCATACTCCATAGCTGGAAAACATATAATAGTGGGAGTTTTATGGCGGCAAGTGACAGAGTAGCCGGAGAACAGCAGACGTGTTTGCTCGATCAATCGCTAAGCCACCACTCGATGCGTCTGGATAACCGAATCGATCGACATTTCACTTCTGACGCAGCAGTTCCATTATCCTATATCAAACTCTGGCTTGAACATCTAGTGGACAGCATCTCGAAGCCACGATTCAAGATCTGACGCAGGATTATTACGCACTGACTCTCCACGAACCAAAATCGATATAGTACTACATGTACTAAGTAGTTGAAGTTTGGTAGTCGGTTTGCAGTTCCCTATCCAGTCTTGAGACATGAGTCATTCAATCACAGTTTGCACATCAAAGTGCATCAAGTTCTTTCAAGGTGTCTCGGATGCCGCTTGCTTTGCCACATCTTCCTGTGCCGGGAACTAATGTAGCCCAAGTATCAAGATGTCTCTCCAATGCTCTACGTTCGTTTCTTTCATCCTCTACTCAAGCATGAGTTCTTAGGCCGACCTCCGATTTGGAGACAACATGTTTTGGCCACTCATTGGGCTTCGTAACGATCTTGTCTATTCAACTGTGCTGTCCCGTCCATGGGAATGAGGCAAACATGGCGACTCCATCGCTGTTCGCCAACATCTAGATCTGATTTTCAAATTGATGGGACATCTGCTTGAAGCCGCAATGCGTTTCTAAGAGCATGGGGAGGGATCCTACCCATGGGAGAGATATTATTTGTATCTGACGTCTCAGCTTCTGTCTTTCGCATCAGCCACGGAGACCTAGATGTAGCCCAGAAGATTTAGAGCACCTGTTTTAGCGATCGATGCTAGTATCAGCCATTGTTTCGGATCACCACTGCGCGGTGCTCAAGCTACTGGGATACAGCAATCTTACCACTCTCATTGTTTCAAAAAAACCCTCAGAAATTGGCATCTTGGCCTATGGCAATTCAGATTTCCATCATCTCTCCCCGCGGCTTTTCGACCGGATCGCTGCTCCAGAATCATTATCCTGTTTCGGAGAATTTCCCCGTTTGCGTGGCAGGCAGTCAATTTCCAAGGATGGGATGTTATTGAAGCCCGGTCTGAACCAAAGCAGTGTTCCCAAGATCACCTGGCGTTCCGTGTGCGGCATCGAGGAAAGCTCTGCGAATTCGTCTTTTCGAGCTTAGTCGACGTGAGAGATTAGCATGTCGAATTAGTACTCTCGAATCGAGCCATGAGCAGGACCGTCAACCTCCTTTTCCATACGGCATCAAATACGCAAAATGACGCTCCCCATACCCGGAATAGCGCTACTGTAATAAGTGAATTATGACAAACTTGATCCCTGAATTTCTAGCCTATTACCCGACAGAAATAATCCGTCAAAACCAGGTCGAAAACGCCCTCCTTGGACAAAGGGCCGCTACATAATCCCTTCCGTCTAGACAGATGCTAGTTGGGCGATAAGTTGTTACTCATTGTGAGCTTTGGAGTCTATGCCCTTGCAGAACCAGAAGCGGAGACCGGATGAAACGGTGGGCGAGATGGCCTATCAGCGAGATGCTAGTGTTGATGAGAACTTGATGAATGACTGGCTAACTAATATGGTGGCCCTGCGGCGACTGCTTCTAGTACTATTTTAAGGGAACCCAGCTTTCGGGGTTTATGCATGTTGTTGTTGTTGTTGTCGAGATTTAATTTTGGACATTCACAACCTTCGTCGATGGATCATAAATCAAGCAATCTATCTAACTGATTATCTTTTGCACGACTCTGCTTTATCTACTTACTCCCAAATAACGCAAACACGTTTTCGTGTGTTTTATCAAGAGATATAACGAAATTCCTGCATGCGTGCGCACGGCAGGTTTTCGGGAAAAAAAGGGGGGGTATTGCGGTTTGCGAGTTTGCGGGTTTCAGTGCCTTTTCGCCTTTACCAGTGCACTTATAAAGATGGTGTGGTGTGTTCTCGAGAGCTTTTATTTCTAATTCAGGCTTTCTTTTATTCTGTTATTCGAAGTGTGCCAACCGTGGAGGATTTTATGTGTAAAACGCGGAGAAACCACTATTATTTATACTCTAACGTCTTAAATTCAACGTTCTCACAATCAAGGTGTTCAGATGGGTTATAATTTTGAGTATCCCTATAGTATTTACAATACAATACTCCAGGGGGTTCCGGAGGATAAAGCTGGCGGAAATGCCTCAGATTCTTTCCTTATTTTCCGATCGCTGAGCTATAAAAAATTTGGTGCCAGAGAAAACCAAGACTCCACCACAAACATATGCGCTAAAAAAGTGGGTAAGGTCCATCTGATGTTATGAGCCAGCCAAGATCTTAGCTTGGAATGTATCAAGAAAATCTCCGACCCGGAGATACGACGTTAGTTTGCTGTTGCAGAAATTTAGGAAAATAGCTCCCTTGGAAGATCTGAAGTCTTCAAGGGTATAGAAAAACCCGTCGGCTGAGTTCATCAAGCCAAAAACACAAGAACCTTGAGTTCGTTATCCATCCACAACGTTTCCCTCACCGTTTTCAAAGCACTAGCATAATCCTTATCGCCAGAAACTGCCTTCAAGCCGGTTCCAAGTAACACCTGTATGTGAAACCCAGTTCCCCTAGGAACATCGTGCAGGGAGTTCTGACAGAGACTTTCATAGTCTGGAATTGATTTTGAATGGATGTGGAAGGGTGGGCGTAGACGCTTCTCGTTTTTCATGATGTTGATCTGAAGCTTGATATCCTCAGAAGAGGTTGAATCGAGGAGATCGCTGCTCTCTGGAGGTGTGAGCGTTTGAGTCCCCGCTTCATGCGATGATTGGGTTAAGACAGATAGGGAGATGCTTTTCTGGCGTTGCCGATCGGATGAGCGAGTGTTTGTAGGATGGGAGGCGGTAGGTGCTGCGATTCTGCGCTTCTTCTGAGCAGGTTGCTTGACAGGAGTGTCTTGGGTGTTTTCCTCCGCCATGTTTCTGATAACCGCACTAAACAAGTCCCGTACGATTTCTAGAGCACTATGAAGTGTCAGCCATGTCGTCGCTTCCGCGTGAGCCTAGAGCCGTTTAACTCTCACAATTCTTGCTTTCCGTCTGCCTCGACGTCTTCACTTCCTGCCCTTGACCAACTGCTCTTCTCGAGGTACCCCATTTCTTTCACAAAAACATCATGGAAGAATCGATTGACACACTGACTGCTACACACTTTTCCTCCAGTATGACAGGGATGGTCGTAATGAAAGTGCTCCTGCACGGTTGCCACGAGGACATTCCAGTCTGCCTGCGGTAACCCCGAGATAAGACCCAAGTCAGCGATGCCAGGGCTAGGATCTGCGCCCGTAGCAACACCCGCAAATAAACCGTCAGGTTGCTCATTAAAGTGCTGGAGCAGAGCTTCGTCCACTGCAGCAGGGGGGTCTAGTTCTGAAGGACCACTCGAACAATTTCTCGGTGGCGTCTCTGTTTCCGAAAACTTGCGTTTATTAGATCCAGCGCCACCACCCTTACGAGTCTCTATAGCGTACTGTCGTTGTCGTTCGTTCGTGACCATTCTCCGAAGAAGCGGAGTGACTAATGAGATAATCCTGGATGAGAAAAGTGAGCCCCCCTGTCCGAGGAATTAGCTAAATGTGGTCAAACCTACTTGTTCTTCTGTACCGGCCAGACGAATTTCCTTTTCTTGTTGCCCTCTAATAAGACATTCTTGCCAAAAAACTTCTCTCCGTTCCCTCCCTTCTCCAGAAAGTCCTTAACGCAGTTATATAATCTCAACTTTACCATATCTGTGTCGCCTTTGCCTCGCGACCCTACGCAATTCTGCCGTTCTGGGTACTTCTTATCGAGCATGAATCCTTTTGCTGCTGCTTGTAGATGTAAGAAGTTCTCAGGCGATAGTTCAAGTGATGAGAATAACTTTGACATCGGAGGACGGGTATATTTTTTGCTAGATGGTGAGGGTCGGCGAAACAAGGCTGCAGCAGAATGAACACCAGCAGCGCGTGCATCTGACATGGCAAGCCGTGGAGGTAGTTCGCGGATTTCAAGAGTATTGTTATCATTGTCAGGATCAGAATCGGCATCAGCATCTTCAACCTCATCATCTTGCTCGCTTGTCTCATCTCGAGACTCATCAATCGTCACCCTCTTCCACCGCTGATTGATGAAGGGAGGAGTGTTAGTATCTAATAAATCCGATTGGTCTCGCCGATTACTATCATTTTGAGATACTTTCGCGCTAGCCTTGCGTTTTCGCTTGTTGATAGTGTCTGCAGTACCACCGTTGGCTTGTGGGTGCTGAGGTGGTGCAGGCGCTCGGGTGTTTCGAGTAGTGCGCCTCGGGCGACCAGAATTTGAAGTCATATCCGTCCTATCTGCGATCTGAAGCTGCGCAGCTTCTTGCCCTACAGCACTAGTGACAGCTTCGAGGAGCCCTGCAAGCTGGTCATTTTGAGCTGTATGGTCCTCTGTATCGGAAGACAGGGTCCCATTAACCCCCCTGACAACATTCAAGGTATTGTTGTTCATTCGGTCATAGACGGCAAAATTATCGAGCAGCATCTGGGCAGTAACGTCCAGCTTTTGATGTGCTGCGTGATTATCTAAAAGAACTCAGTGATCGCACAAGATTGAGCAAACAAGACACCTTACGCCTCGAAGAGGTTGTTGTAGTATTCTCTGTAGCAACCCCTAGTGAACCATCCGATCCATCAAAGCCATTATTGACACCAACATAGCGAGAGTATAGTGACGACGGATCAGAAGCCGCTGTCTTGGTCAATTCAAAGTAATCTGTACATCTTGGAAATACTTGACCCTGACCTATCACCGAGCTAAAATCCAAACCTTGCAACGAAGGATGGATCTGAGACGTGCTGGAAGGAATATTCGTTTGATCGTCAAAGCCGTCCTGAGCGTCAGCAGTGTGGCCTAGATCATAATCCCTATTCTGCTGCAATTGGAATTCATGCGTCGCAGTGAAAGAACCGCCTATAGACATAGTTGATAGTGGTATTTGTGACTGAAAGCCCAGCCCCTGGCTAAAGTCCTCAGGCGTAGACTGCTGTATATGCACCAGCTCCGGCCAATGGAAACACTCTACAGGATTCGATGGGTCTGGATCTGGGTGTCTTATTGTGACATATATCGATGTTATTAGCGACAAGTTTGCATCAGACATGCAGGATGTCAGGTAGAAAGGAATACGAAGAGCAAACAAGCTTACTTGACTGCCCAATTAAGCGCGTCAGCCAGCGCAGAGATTTCCTCAAACTGACTTCGTTGGCTTATTCTATGTTTCTCGTGCTCGATCCAATTCTGCTACCGTCAGCTGTGAAGCTTTAGTAATCGAGGACGAGGTTTGCTTGACCTTTACTCGATCTGCAGTCCAGTGACCAGGAGCTCCAAGTTCAAGCTCTTGCAGAGCCAGGCTAATAAGCCGTTTAGCATGGACAGTTAGCATGCCCCTTTTAAAAGTGGCATTTAGAATAGTAACTTCGTCATTCGTAGTGTTTGAATTGTCTGGCTCGTGGCCATGAAGGGTCTCCATTGCGAAAGGATTGAGTTTGACGAAAGTTTGGCGGTTTGTTTGCACTCGATTTGAAACGGAAGTTCCCGTCCTCCTCGATTTGACGAGCTGAAAAACAGGTGAGGGTTGGCGAAAATCAGTAATACGTCAAACATTCCAGTCCAACAGGGATCACTTGTGATGAAAATTGCTACACAATATGTATGTTGACCCATCAACGTGAAGAATATTACATGATTCCGTGGCCTATATCTATATTGCAACTATCTAAACGCATGATGGATCCTCAACATGCACGGTTTTATACGCCGAGCAACACAGCATAGTATAGACTCCGTAGAATGTAAACGTAAACCACCAGGAAGAGGGAATATTCCATGTAGGGCAATGTGCCACCCTCCCAATGTATTGGAACAATGATCCTCAACGCCGTTCAATGTCTGAAATGCCAAAGATATACATACGAAAGGGCGCTTCAGACTGCCTGATCAAAAGAATTAAAATCCATCGCCTTCTTTCCACGGCCTACCTGCTTCCATTGCCCTATTTCTGGGGTCCATTCCCCTTTCCACGGCAGCATTAATTATAGATTGAAGCTCGTCCTTGATCGCCTTAATCTTTTCCTTTAGATAGACATCCTTCCCCCTTTCCGGGAAGTCAAATTCTGTCAGCTCACTAGTCAGGCCCTTTTCCTGCGCTTCCTTCACCTTTTCAGTCTTGAGTCGCCAACTCTCTTCCTCGGAAGTAAGTTGAAGACCTTCATATCGCGATTTGAACCATCGGTTTAACTCTTCCTCTCCACCGAAACACACACCGAAGCCGTCGCAATAGCAGACGTGCATAGCAGGACAGACCACGGTCTGTCCGGTGAAGACGAACTGCCAAGTATATTCCCAAATTCGTCCAGATATGTATGTGCTGATGGATGTGCGAAGTAGCCAGTCTCTGAAATAGACAAAGCGGCTTTTCGGTACCGAAAGAATACGCTCTCGGGACAAAGCAAACTGCGCACAGCAAGGCTGTGCTAGTACCGGAGGGAGTGGGTCCAGAGGGAAAAGCTCAGTCCATGATTTCTTCAGCATCAGTTGCTCCTGCTTGACAATATCATCCTCGCTAGACTTCGGACGCAGCCAGTCTGGACAACCAGGCTTCCAATGGCAACGTAGATTCACATAGCCTTGTCTCATGACATGTTCGCTGCTTAGCCTCTTAATCATCTCCACGGCGTCATTCCCAAGGATATCATTGTTGTGCCAGCTATTGCGGTGAGCGTGCATGAAAATGGTGATATCTGAAAGACTCTCGTAATGATCAATAATGTATGTTAGGTAGACCATAACTTCATTACCCTTGTTCTTGGGAGGGTGGAGAGGCGCTTGAGGGTCGTTCACCACGTATATGGCGGTATCGAGGCCAGGAAGCTCTTCCTCTATCCAAGAGACACTCTCTTTCTTTAGGCGAGGAATCACAAGCGTACGAGTGTAGCTCGATCCAGGGGATTTGAGTGTCCCAGCGCTGAAGCTCCATAGCGGATGTTGATCCGCTGGTCCTGTTGTAGATTGAGCGGCGGAGGGGTAATCATTTGGCCCCTGGTGATCAAATCCGGAAAATCGACCCCCAAAACTAGCAAGTTCTTGTACGCTTTGGAAGGAATCTTCGGCCCCACCGTCCTGAAAGACGAAAAAGAAAGTAGCTAAGGCTCCGATTGTTGCAAGTATTAAAGGTCGTCGACGTGGAGGCATTATTCCGTAGCGAAGGAAGGTTGCAGGCAAATATGTAGAAGTAGCAGGACGTGCAATGCAAAATCTGAAGATCCTGGTTAGCAAGAGTATACAAGCAGCTTCCCCGATATCCAAAACATAAGGGAGCTGTCACACCATGTGCCAGTCAGACTATTTGAACCTGGAGACTCGTCAGATGAAGCAGTCGCCTAGAGCAATGCAAAGTGAGACTACTTTCGATATCGCAAGCAAGGCAATGTGAAAGCGAATTAGACTATCAACAACAATCGTCTTTCGAGCTCTCTCTACAAGTACAATATGTACGGAGTAATGGTGTGTCCCAGTAAATCGGCCTCCAGATGTGGAGGTTTCCAGAGCCGTTTTCTGCTGCTCTTTAACCCGACTTGTTGCCGCTTCAGGTGGTCACCCATCGCTTGAAATTAGCACGTTTTTGGCTCATGAACCACCGTCTGCCAAAAACCGCCCGCCATAAACCGCATATATATATCTTAACAGTTTCTTAGTGATTTTGCGTCCAGAAAGGGAGGGTTCAACCGCCGTTTTTAGAGGCATTTCCACACTAACTTTTGCTTAACCGACTCACCCACCTAATGCTCCCAGCGCTTCTTTCTCCCTCTCTACTATCCAGCAACATCCTACGCAGTAGATAATATAAGAATGTTGTTGTCCTAGCCATGGACAATATGATTCAAACAACCATCGTACTTTTGTGGTATTGCCATCAATCTGACCTTCTGCTTCACTTGGATCATCCCCCAGCTCTAAATTCCATTCTGTGGTTATTACATAATCACCACAGAAGTTTGATCACGTGTGTTGGCGACGCGATTTGGGAGGCGCGACCACCTAACAGCGGGACTTGGGCTCCAATTCCGGCATCATTCATACCATCAACGTCAACACCAACACTACCAGACTTCGATCAAGGCGCGGCTTGCCTATCTCTCACGTCTCGCATCTCTCACAGGGCTAGAATGGCATCTCCGCGTGACGGCCCCAGTCGCCCCGTAAGCTCAGTTCAAATCCCCCACGGCTAACTTACCCATCCCAATGCCCCTTCCTCCTCACCCAACATCTCAACCCCTCTCTCCAGGGCCTCCCAGTACGTTAGCTCCACCGCCATTGCGAAACGCGGAGGCAGCGGCAGCGAAGATCGCGCAGACAGTCGCGCAAAATCTTTATTCGACACGCTTCATGCGGGGAGCAAGATGTGGCTCGAAAAGCCAGCCAGTGCAGGTCAGGGAGGATCGAGTATGATTGAACGATTCCTTGGGCGGATGGAGGTGAGATATCATAACCTTGCGGAGGAGATGAAGGGGTTGCCTGAGATCACCACTTTCTTCCACACTGTTGGAAGGGGAACTGTGAATGAAGACGAATTCAGTCAGGCTATCAACGCCATCACCAGCTATCTCTTTTCCTCTGCTTCCTCTCCTCAAACCGAATCAGATATCAGATACATCCACTCTGGAGGACAAATTATGCAGCCCCGCCATCCGTGGCTGAAGGAACATGCGCAGCCAACAGACAGACGGTTGGGCTTGAAGCCAGATTTCTTTTACAGTAAGGGTCAGACGGGATGAGGTGACGGGGGAGTATGAGCCGGCTAGTCTGTCAGCGATATTACATCATAGCAGCTCATCAAACACGCCAACGACGACATCAACAACAACAGCAACAGCAGAATTGGTGACACGAAGAAGCGAACGTGTCGCCGCGTATCTAGCCAAACCCTCTTCTACTGCTGTCGATGCCGGCTCTGACTCCCTCGTCCTCTCCAACACTAAGGGCATCTTCACCTTTGATGATGTCCTTATTCTCTGGGAAGTAAAATCCTCTAACAGCGCCATCACCAATCGTGACGACCTCTCTAACTTCCTCCTCAAAGCCACTGAAGTTTTTAGATTCCAATGGCAACGTCGCTTTATCCTAGGTTTTTTGGTCTGTGGGAAGAAAATGAGAATGGTGAGGTTCGAAAGGACAGGGGTTTTCTGGGGGCAGGTGGTGAATGTGGGGGATGTGCTGACCAAGTGTATCCTTGCATGCTTGGTGATGAAGCCAGAGGAATTTGGGATCCCCAGTGACTCTCTTTGTCCAAGAACTGCGGCGGTTGACGAAAAACTTCGCCTTGTAGTTCAGGTTCAGGACAAGGACTTCATTCTCGGTGATCAGATCGTTGGTCCCCAAAGAGACCACCTTGTCGGACGAGCAACTTGCGTGCACCTCGCCCGAGGGATCTCAGACAAGTCGTGGGGATACTGCTACAAAACCGCATGGCCGTACGCCACTCGCCAACACGAAGGTCTCGTCCTCGAGAAGCTCAAGCTCCAGAAGGTTTCTGGTGTTGTTCAATTATTCGCATGGGATGCTCCTCTGATCGAAGGGACTTTGGGCGCAGATGAGGTATGCCGTTACTATCAATTAAAGAACATCTCTGCGAGATCCACCCGAGCGACCCCGTTGGCTAGTGGCGATCAGCAGTCCAACGCCAAAATCCGTCTCGATGGTGACAATGCCCCTACCAACTCTGACTTCCATCCCCGCCAGTACCGGCAGACTGTCACCGAATACATCTCTGAATCCTTCGGTGGGATGATCAATCATGACCCCCTCGATCTCCTGATTGCTTGGCGCAGCCTCTACCAAGTCGTCGATGCTATCGCCGAGAAAGGCTGGGTGCATCGTGATCTATCATGGAACAACGTCCGCCTCCATCGTGACCATAACAGCACCGGGTCGCCGCTATCTGCCGTATTAATTGACTTCGACCTCGCCGCCCACATCGATGGCCCTTTTACCGGCTCACCCGACAAGACAGGCACACCGACATTTATGCCTCTTCAAATTCTAGCATCCACCGACGAGTCACCCGTGCGCCACCAGGAGCTCCATGAGGATGAATCCTTCTTTTGGATTGGGTTCCTGGCTCTCGTCTGCCGCTCCGCCTCCGGCTATAACTATGTCAGGGACAGCCTCGAAAGCCCCTACGTCTCCCTCAGTGACCTCGCTAACAGAAAATTCATGATGTTGTCGCCCATGAGCCAAATGATGCGTTGGCCTTCTTGGTTCGGTATTTCGTCAAATGACCAAGACAGATCCAATGACATCTTCCGCAACCCTTGCAGGCGCATCGTGAAGATCCAGTTCACAAACGACGACGGAGAGCCGTATGATACTGTGTACCCGGACGCCAGGGAGATGGATAAGACTGGCCGTCGTAAGCACGAGATACGGCACAAGAGGGTGTTGAGGGAGATTGTAGAGGAGATCGATGAGTTGATGAAGCTACGACAAGGAATGGATGGAGGCGGGAATGAGAACCTTGTGGAAATGGGACGGCTAAAGCTATCGTGATATGATATTAAGAGCCTGTTGAAGAGTGATTGCTTCGTTCTTTCTCCTCATCATCAATATCCAGCCACAACTACGAAGAAATGGGTAAAATTTTCGTACATACAAATAAGATCTTTACTAGATGCATTAGTTCGCTTCTTTTCGGCTGAATCGATCATCTCCGACTCTTCTAGACCATATCACCAGTCATCAAATGATGAGATAGTGAATTTATTAGGCGTTGCTGATCCATTAGCCTAGTAAACATTTCAAGATGTCGGGCAGCACAATCAACATTATCCACCGGACTTCGACTAGCGGCCATCACAACACCACAACTCCGGCATCATCACTACCAGAAAGATCACCTACTACTGGACTTCGACCATCAGCCATCACAACGTAGCTTCCTAGTTTCTCACGTCTCTCACAGGGATAGAATGTCACTACCGCGTGACGGCCCCAATCGCCCTATAAGCTCAGCCCAAACCCCCCCTAGCTTTGATTCCCTACGGCCAAACTAACCCATCCCAACGCCAGATCACCCCCTCCCCCTCCTCACCCAACATCTCAACCCCCCCTTACCTTATTCTTTTCAACCTCCATCTCCATCACGAAACGCGGAGTTGGCGGTAGTGGAGAGCGTCCAAGCGATCGTGCAACATCTTTGTTGGACACGCTTCGTACAGGTGGAAAGATGTGGGTCGAGAAGCCCGCCTGTGCAGACCGGGGGGGATTAGGCACGATTGAGAGATTCCTTGGGCGGATGGACGAGCGGTATCATGGCCTTGCTGAAGGGATGAGTGAATTGCCTGAGATGACCGCTTTCCTCCACACCGCCGGGAGAGGGACAGTGAACAAAGACGAATCCAGTCAGGTCGTCAACACCATCTCCAGCTGTCTATTGTCCTCCGTCTCCTCTCCTCAAACCTCATCAGAAATCAGATACATCCGCTCGGTGATCCAAATCATTCAGTACCGCATCTAAGGCCATCCGTTGCTGGATAGACAGGCGCAACCAACAGACAGACGGTTCAGGTTGAAGCCAGATTTTTTATGGCAGGAGCTAAACAGAATAGGGGGGTATGAGCCAGTTAGTCTGTCGGCAACCTTTCATGGCAGCTGCTCATTAAACATACTAACGACGCCATCCGCAGTGACAGCGACGGCAAAATCAGCGATACGCAGAAGCAATCGTATCGCCAGGTGTTTAGCCGTATCTTCTACCGCCATCGGCGCCGACTCCCTCGTTCTTCCCAACATCAATAGACTTTGCACCTGAGATGACTTCCTTATTCTTTGGGAAGTAAAATTCTCCGCAAGCATCATCAACCAGCCTCCTGTCTTCAACCTCCTCAAAGCCACTGAGGTTCTTAGATTCCAATGGCAGTGTCGCTTTGTTCTAGAGTTTTTGGTCTGTGGGATGGAGATGAGGATGGTGAGGTTTGAGAGGGCAGGGATTTTCTTGGGGCAAGTGGTGGGTGTGAGGGATATGCTAGCTAAGTGTATCCTCGCGGGGTTGGTTATGAAGCCAGAGGATTTTGGGATCCCCGATGATTCTCATGAACCAAGAACTCTCCTGGTTGATGGAAAACCTCGCCTTGTAGTTCAGGTCGCTGGCAAGGAATTTGTTCTCGATGATCAGATCATCGGTCCCCAAAGAGACCACCTTGTCAGACGAGTAACTTACGTGCATCTCACCCAAAGGATCTCAGACAAGTTATAGGCATACTGTTACAAAACCGCATGGCCATACGCCACTCGCCAATATGAAAGTGCTGTCCTCGAGGAGCTCCAGCGCGTTCTCAGTGCTATTCCATTGTTGCCGTGGGATGCCCCCCGGACCGAAGGGACTTTGGGCGCAGATGAGGTATGCCGTGACTACCAATTGCAGATTGTCTCTGCGAGATCCACCGAGCAACCCCTCTAGACAGCAATGATCAGCAGTCCAATACCGAAATCTCTCCCGATGGTGACAATGCCTCTACCAACATAACTTCCATCCCCGTCAGTACCGGTAGACCATCACCGAATACATCCCTGAATCCTTCGAGACGCTAATCCATCGTGACCCCCTCGATCTCCTAATTGCTTGGCTTAGTCTTTACCAAGTCGTCGATACCATCGCCAAGGAAAACTAGGTGCATCATGATCTATCATGGAACAGAATCCGCCTTTGTCACAATAGTGCCGGGTCGCTGCTATCCGCCGTACCGGTCGGCTTTGACTTCGCTGCCTATGTCGTTGGCTCTCCTACTGGCTCCCCCGACAAGACAGTCACATCGACATTCATGTCCATTGAAATCCTGGAGTCTACAAATGAGACGACCATGCACCACCAGGAACTCCATGAGGACGAAGCCGTCTTCTAGATTGGGTTCCTGGCTCTCATCTACCACTCCCCCTCTGGCTACAGCCACATCAGAAACAGCTTCGAAAACCCTAACCCCTCCCTCGCTAACCTCGCTAGAACTAAATACAAGGCGTTGTCACCCCGCAGCCAAATAGTACTTTGGACTTCTTGGTTCAGCGTCTCGTCAAATGCCCAAGCTCGACCTAACACAATCCTCCGCGACCTCTGCTCCTGCGTCGCCCAGATCCAGTTTACAAATGATGCTGGAGCGCCGAATGATTTCCAGTACCTGGACGTCGGGGAGGTGGATGAGCAGACTGGTGGTCGTAGACACGGGACGTGGCATAAGAGGGTATCTGTGGAGATTATGAAGGAGTTGGGGAAGGCCATTGATGAGTTGATGAAGCTATAACAAGGGACATATAGGGGCGAGGATGAGGGTCTTGTGGCGATGGGACAGTCCTTAAGGTTATCATAATTAGATACTATGAGCCTGCTGAGTAGAGATTGCTTCGTTTTTCTTCCTCCTCATGATCTGTATCTATGTATAACTACAAAGAAACAGGGCGGTCCTTCACAGAGTAACTTGTCGGAAACTTCCATTTTAATAACAATCGGCGAGCTGAAAGCCTGCGGGTGCCTTGCGGTCAGGGTCCAAAAGTATTCGTCCACTTGTTATTCTTCCACCTACTGCTACTCTCTTGTCAACGGAAAAAAAAGCCTAGGGCTTTGCCTTGCAGCTAAATGCGCCTTCTTTCGGCATTGCATGACCATCGTCCAAAATGTAGCAACCATCCTCACTCACTTTCATACTGCGCTGCTTTCTACCTTGATTCTTTTTGGTTCAAGTGAAATCACCCCTTGACCCTAGAAAACTGCAATGGCTGCCCCGAAGAGAGGTTGGCCTTCTGACCAGCTCGATGGTCCTGGTCTGATGACGAAGTTACACATGCTAGGCACTAACTCTATAAAACTGACAGGATCCATTGGGGAAAAGATTAGTGAAGAAAGCTGGGAAATGGTGATGGATTTATATCGCTGTGGTGGAGCTGATGGAAAAGTGTTGTGGAGGGTTATGCGAGCTATACCGGATGTGGCAGTTCACTCGGACACAGAGTAGATATTTGGAAACGAGAGGCAGCTTTTGCCGATGCACTAAACTTTAACCCTGCATCTTTTCTATTGCGATTTATTACAAATACATTACCACATAGCAAACTCTCAGTCACATTTATCCCTTTTCATGTCCCTCCACACTTTACCACAGGAATTAGATGTCATGCTACAGCAAATAATAGATGATTGGGGTAGTCTGCATCGTCGCCTGGAAGCTCGGCCGTTGACAAGCAATACTAAATTATCAGAGATGACTCGGACACTCTAGCAGAGGCCTGCGATCCAGAATGCTGATAGGGATGTGTGGGTCTGTCGCTTCGAACATTGCCATCGAAAGAACCATGGTTTGATGCGGGTTCGTCGAACAATGGGGTATTGGCACCCTGTCTTGTCGCAGCCGAAATTACTGGGATCACCGGTGGTGCCTGACGCCATCTTCTAGGATTCATCTCGTTGTCATCGTCGACGATGACTATCATCCAAACACCTACTTGGCCGTTGCTACCGACCAGAGGCGTACAGTGTACCCATCGATTGCGGCCTTCTTCGTCTGCCCTAGGTATCCATCGCACTTTTGCTGTGACTCCTCTGCCGTCTGCCATGGCCAGGGTGAGCTCGTCTCGAACTCTGATGCTTCCACCGATCTTGTTCATAAAGGGGGACTGCAGAATTCCAGGGACCCGAAGAGACGGTGATGCGAACAGAATTCGGAGAGATGGATAAGGCCTAACAAGAAGGTACTATGGAATGGCTGGCATCAGAGTACGACAATCAACGCAGTGATGAATGGATAAGCTATGATTGAGCGCTTACATTTTGGTACACGCCAGCAAGTTTTCCGTTGCTAAACAAGCTTAGCTCATTTCTGTTGCCGGGGGAATTTTCCTGGAGCAGAAGCCTAGGTTTGGCCCAGTTGTTTTCTGGAACACTTTCCTCTCCCTCTCTGTGGATGCGGCCCCCCCACTTTCTGACAGTTTCTTGTTCTTGAGAATCGAACATCTCACAAAGGTCCTGGAACTCACTTTTTCGCTTGTTGTTCAGGCCGATGTCGATATTCTTGAGCTCACTGTCACCTGTGCTGTTATCACTGAGAGTCTCCGGGTCATCTAATCTCTCGAGGGATTCCAGACCAGTACATTCCTTCACCAGACCGCTGACATCGATTTGAGCGCCAATAAAGTACCGCACCTTACCACGACTGTCGCATAGGGGTGCACACATCAAAAGATTCATGAACGGAGAGCCATCTCGTCGGCTGCATAGAGAATCAGCAAAGCTGAATCAGAAAGATTTCAGCTCTTTTGCAGCGCGGCTTACTAGTTCAGAAATGTCTCGTAGTGCTCCTTTCCTGATTCTACCGCCTCTCGTATTCTCCTTACGCTAAAAGGATTCGTTTTGGGGCCTTGCAGGAACCGGCAATTTCGACCAAGCACGTAATTCATCCCGTATTGGGTTGTGCGGTGGAATTCTGTGGCCGAAATTCATTCAGCAGGGTTTCAATTTGGCGGGAGTATCGAAAATTCTGAGGATTCACCTTCGGAGGCGAACATGACAGGATTGTCATGCCGAGAAGGATCTGTGAGACAGAAAACTTCCGCCAATCCCTCAGATGCGTCACGCAGATGAGGGGCGAGCGTTCCAGCGATTCGTCGAGCGATACTGATGCTTACGTTCTGAATGTATATATGAGTGATATAGGCAGGAAGATCTTCCTGAACCAGCAAGTCAAAAGCATTTCTAGCCTTTTCCCCAAGGTCGGAGTTCACAGTCGGTTTAGCGTACGTGGAGCTAAACTGATAGCCTTCAATGGACTCAAGAGATCCAGCAATTGCGTTTGCGTAACTGATTGCTTTGAGGGCCTTCTTCGCATCAAGAAAGTAGATCAAGATCGGGACTGATCTCGGCCGATAGGTGCTCAGAAATTCGGCAAACTTCGAGAATAGAAGGCGATCTGAGAAGATAATTTCCAGATGCTTGTTGGAGAATAATAAGTCTGCCTGAGTTTCTAATGAGAAAAGCTTGCGACCTTCATTTGCCGGTGGTGCAACGAGATCGAAGGATCCTGGTTCATCTCCTCCCACCGGCTTCAGCTCGTCGTAACCGTCGAGAGGTCCTTGTATTTGCAATGGTGCCAATGACGGGGTGGCTGAGGTATCAAAGGTTGCAACTGAGTTCGAAGAAAGGGAACCTTTTCGTGAGCCCCTTGTATAAGAAGCACCGCTACTCGTTGGTGATATTACATCGCGAGTTCTGCTACTTTTCTAGTGTTTTAGTGGGTGTCGATTCCTAGTAGTGGGAAAGTAAGGAGAAAGATTGAATACCTAATCTGAGGAAATTCTGGCACCAGAGGCACCATTTCTTCATCTGTTTGCGGCTGACCAGAGACTACAGACCTTGCCCGACGTCGTTGGAGCAATGAATTAAAATCTTGAGATTCAAAGTTCCTCTCATCTCTGCTTGCACTGCGCCCCCTCAGGTCTTGATTAGGGTTAAGTAAAAGTGAAGACTGATTATATATTTCGTGAGGCCGAACGGCGGGCATGGATGGGTACTGACGCAGTGAGTGTTGGCGGAGCATATTGGAGATTTTCCTTTCCAATGGTAGTGGAGATAAAGTTTGCAAAGACTGAGGAAGGATGGGAGCGGAATTGCAGACATACCAACGAGTACTTTGCCTGTGTGCTTCTACCGGTTCCACGCGGATGTCCTCGTTCATCCGTTTGCTCTCGTCTTAGAAACCTATCCATTTTTTGCTTTTCTTAATTTTTGTCTAGCGTTAAGACATGTTAGAGGATTTCAGATTGTAGTTCCTCTGAAACCTCACGAACCATGTATATGTATTCCTATTTATGCTAGGACCTATACTCGGTAATTCGTACAGCGAAAACTCTCAGACCTGCCTGCTAAAGGTCAATCTACTCTAGATAGCCTGCCGATCTAGAGGCTACCATCGGATAATTGATGTTACACAAAATCTAGATAGCGTGCATGCGTACTTCGTGTGGAGTACGCTCGAGTCTATTCTTATGCAGTATGATATCTGAGGGCTTCAGATATTTGTCAATTGCGATGTATAAAGTGATACGTCAATTAGCTTGTAAAGGGAGCCGTGAAATCGAAGTTAGATAGAATATCCTTTAGCGTCCGTTAGTGCATATCGTAGACAATGTGGTTTGAAGCTTGACAATTCTTCCTCATGGACAGTCTATTTATCTAGCCGGGATGCTTGAATCGTACCAATAGCAAGCAGTAATGTCCACAACACAATGTCGTGGAACCACACAACCATTAACAATACAAGGGTTCCAGCAAGCTTCCCCCCGGTATTACAGCTTCGCCTTCCATAATCCGGTCTTCGGGACGGCGACAACTATCATGTCGTCAACGGCGTTAACAGTGATTTCCACCTCCTGACAATCCTCCTCCAGGACCCCATTACTATACTGTACCACTACAAACTCCACCTTATTTTTCCCGAGCACCACCATGGGTGCATGCCAAGTCCCGGCTCCATAAGTGACCGCCTGTGAACCCTTTGCAATAAATGCCTTGAGGTTCAGAAGATCGGGTAGTCCCTGCCGAATGGCTAGTCGCTTGCTTCGCTTGGAGGATGGTGCTGGGGATAGCGGTGCATTCTCAGGGAAAGGTGCCGGTCGAGCTCGGGAGAATATCTCACTTAGTGATCGCTTCCTTCGCGGCTCAGGCAAAGGGAAAGGGGGAGGCCGTGCTTCCCGGTTTCTGAAAAGTGACAGGGTGGGAGCAACAATGATAAGATACCTAGTATGCTGGTCTGAAGGAGACAGGCCCAGCGGTATGAACGTCTGTGTAGTGTAGGGATGTCGCTCGAGAATCTTGACTGGAAGCAGACCTTCGATGCCTGCGTCTTGCGAGTGATCACCGGCCGCCACCACTGTGGTCCCAATATCTCTATCCAGCAATAGTTCCCTTGGCGAGCATACAAACATATTCATCGCCGCCCTCCCCGGCTTCCCACTAAGCGCCCTATCGTAGAGATTCACGGGTTTAGTAACATCATTGTACTTCAATGCGGTCCCCTGATTTGCAGGTACGGCGCTTGCGGAAAAGGCCCAATTCGGTCCTCCCATGCTCTGAGGCGAGTGCTGATGCGCGGCGTTTGATGGTGAGCATGCCGGATTCTCAATGACTGTGCCAAACGGTGCGAATGCACTCTGAGTCAGCAGCTCTGGTATCAGACGGAGTGGAATACGCGGAGCTTCAATTGCGAGAGGCATGGTGGAGTTGTTCTTGATCTTATCTATAGGTCATCGCATTCGATTCTGATCGTTCTCGCTTATGTAATATCAACTTAAACTTTCTCCAATGTCAGGTCCTGTCCCGTTCGTATCATTCGTAACCTCATAACCTTCGTAAACATTATCGTCTCGATTTCAATACGAAAAAAATGTCTCCCTAAGCACCCGGCATCTAGTTGGCCAAGACCGGAGTCGAGTTTGGTACCTTTTCCTGCTCTGCAATGAACAATTTCTACCTCAAGAAAACCCTTTAAGGACCTGCACCAGATCCTACGGTAATGGAGGTCCAAACATGCTCCTAAAAAATATGGCCTAGAGTTCACTGGTATGTCATTTTACCTAATACCAATATGAGCCCTGGGGTGCCGAATCTAACGCTGCTGGTGAAGAACCTCCATTAGAAAGCGGGATCTAGTATGATGTCGCTGGCGTCTCTCTTCTTTCCCTTCTTATCTCCTTTATCCGAGGCCTATTCAAAGAGGGTCCTGATGGTCTTAACCTTCGAGCTGCTCTGTTTTTCATATTCTTTTGTTTTCATCATGGTCTGTGCAGCTGTTCGTGCAAATACTACTGCGGTTATGCTGCTAAGTGAACGCACCCTACCAGTTTCTTGTGGTCTTGGACTCATACCAGCCTTAACTTTCTCAAGACTGTCTATGGCTGATACCTTCGGGGCACCCGATCGAGTTGGTGGCCCAAAAATCTCCACTTTGCCATCTGAAGTCACAGAATAGTTCGATTGACTCCTAGGTGTCGAAGGGCGTTTGTGCAGCTCTGCGTGAACAGGAGTTTGAAGAATTGAAGGCAAATTCTTCTCTGCATTGTATGGTACAGCCGAAATCTGTTTGCTGATAACTTTAGGGTGACCCTGAATGGTTTGTTCAACAGGAGTTGTGACACGTCTAAGTGGCGATGTGGAGTCATCACCGGGAACAAAGGAGAACTGCCGGCGTGACTGCTTCTGGTGCGATTCAAATGTCCTATTCGACTTGGGTAACACATTGTTGATGTTGGAAACTTCTGTTGGTCTCATGCGGTTTAAAAGACGGGATTTAAAGGAGAGACTTCCGTCATTAGTTGTCTCGGTAGGCTGTGATGTCTCTGTTGGAAATCCCACGTTGATGACCGTGACAACGGAGCTGGATGATGAAGATCGACTCCTCAAAATGGGGCTGTCCTCTTCCACCCCAAAGGTGGAAGATGGGAGCTGCACAGACCCTGGAGCTCTGTCCGATGACTCAACAGGGTGGACTTCGTAGCCCTGTTCTTCCGACGTAGGGGTCGTCGGTTGAGATTCCATCACCATTGACAAGGCGGTGTCGTCACGGGCAGTCCGTGGTCTACCAACATGCAACTCCTCACTGTTATTCTCCGAAGGCGGTGGGAGGTTAATGCGGCTGCGGCCAGTTACGGAAGGCTGATGTAACACTGTTTCAGAGACAGTTAACATTCATCCAACGGACTCAAAAGCACTGGTTGGGAGAGCTTACATTTGGAACCAGGGTTACTATTCCCTTTCAATGTCCCATTCCTTCTAATCCGCGCGATGGCGCCATCTGAGGTCTCGTAGTTCTTTTTACGCAAGACGCTATTTTCTCTCGCCTTAAGCATTGCCTCTACGCCTTGAAAATTTGCAATCTGCTTCTCTAGCTCTTTTATTTCTGCTCTAAATTCCTTGCGATCCTTCTCCCATTCTCGCAGGGTGTCCTCCATCGCGAGAGCATCGATTTCATTGTTGTGTCTCTCTTGCTTAAGCGACTCGACGAGTGAATGGTAAGACTCTAGTACATGGAGGAGAGAGCTGTTATACTCAGGTGGCAATGGCAGATGAGGCCTATTGATCATGAATGACAGGATAGCGGTGGCCATCTGCTCGCAGTCTGGGTTGTAGACGACATCTTTATAGCCATACATCCGTCGAAGGTCGTACGCGCGTGTTGACTTTGAAGGTTCCGAATGGATCAACTTTGCTGGCAGCTTTGATAAATTTGGATAATGAGGGCTGTTCGTAGTTGACCAGAGCTCGACGGCCTCGTCGTGGGGGTGGATCTCATCAGAGCTAGATCGGTCCGAGCGACCCCCGGTCATGGCATGCAGCCAGTGCTTTATGGTCGCCATTGTTGGTTCCTTTTATGAAGAGATGCAGTGTAGGATGGAGGAATAGAAGTAATGAGGGAATGGGTTTGTTGTTGTTGTTGATGATGATGATTATTGCGTTGGGTGGAGGCGAGAATAACACAGCAGGTAAAGTTACATCCAGTTTTCAACTTCGAGGTTCAGCTGACACTCCCAACTGATAGCTCTCTTAGAACTGCTTAACGGTGGGGACGACGGATAGGATTCTGGGATGGGGATCTACTCTACTAAGGCTAATCATTCAGGTGCTCTCAAAGTGAATACCAAGGAGCTCAGTAGCCTTTTCATTTCTCAGATATCAAACAATTTCTTAGCTTTTAACAAACGCTGATCACTGATCTCCGCCTGATCCTTCAAGACCTCACAAGCAAGTCTGAAAGTGGTCCACATTGGCAACACTACAATATCACCAATCCAGCCTCAACTTCACCGTAGTCAAGAAGCCAAATAGACCGCTTCTTGGCATCTTCGTTTATCTAACGGGTGATGTTACGGAATATACCTAGAAATCCCTTCTTGACCTTTTTCTTCTTCTCTTCAGGGGTCTTCTGTTCTTCAAGGGTCTTGTTTTCTCCGAGGGTTTTACTTTTCTCGGGGATCCTATTTTCCTCGTTAGGGTAGATTGCAGACAAGAACTCAGCCCCGACCTTCCCTTCATCCCAGGCGGCAGCAATGGCATTTGCATTTTCATCTCTGCCCTCGAGGAGCGCCATTGTATGGGCCCGTTTCCGGAGAAGGGTCTCCTCATCGGAACTGCTGTCATTGTCGCCATAGTTGCCCCTATGGGTGACTGGCGAAGCTTCATCATCATAGCTGAAAGTAAGGATCTCAGCTTCTTGGCTAAGACGGCTATTGGCAACGTTGTCGTCGTTGTGAGGATATTTGTTGCCATATTGACTGAAGCCTGAAAATAACTGGGTCTCATTGGTACTTTCGCCGCCTGAAACTCCAGCTGGATAGCGCTCGATGAGAGCATCCCAGTCGAAAGCTCTGTCCCCTTTTTGGTTTCTCTCGGCTTCAACATGCTTCTCGCAACCATATCCAGTCCAAACGTCCTCAGTAAGCTGTTGAAGCTGCATGGTTGGAGAATTGGTGATCGCGCTGTTCGATTGTGAAAGCGAAGTCTGAGGAACAGCATCGGTGGGCTCGGGTTCTCGCTGATCTGCGGCGGCACTTTCCTTCTCTGAAGACAGTTTGTTATACTCCTCAAGCTGCTCTTTTGTTGGACCACTCACGTACCCAGAGTCGAAAGGATTACGGGTCGAGCTCCGGAACATTTGATCATAGCGAGCTTTGATATTCCTGTCGGAGAGATAGCTGACATCTCTGCATGCAGCACTGACGGATCTGTGTCTGGCTGCCTCGAAAGCGGCAAAGGCGGCTCGACGAGAGGCTGCCGGATCCTCATCCGTAAAAGCTTTCTCCATGGCCTGCTTCTCAAGTATGCTCTGCAGATGTTGTTGCTCTTGTTCAGATGCTACTCGATGTTTCTCGTTGAGATGGGCGAAAATGTGAAATGGACTTAGTGTGGAACAGAAGCTAACTGTGCGCGGTTCCGAATTTTTGTGGGGTTCGTAACCATAGCTGGGAAGTGACATGACCTCGAGACCCTCAAGGACTCGCATGGCCCGCTCACGCTCGAAATGCTTGTTCATCGCACCGATCAGGAACGGAAGGAAATCGATCAACGTCTCGGCCTTTTCCTTGAGGACATCCAGAAAGTAGCCGATCGTCAGCTTTCTGCCCCGACTTCTTCCATCAATGCCGCACAAATGTACTGTCTTCTCGGGATCGTGATTGGAGTCGGCGCGCATCTTGTCGGTCAACTCTTGGATCAAGCTACCAATCTTTGCTTGGCATATTAAGAAAAGATCGCCCATGAGATGGAGCTCAGGATTGTGAACAGGAACACGCCGAAGATAGAATTCAATAGTCGTCGAAGGTTTATCGAGAGTAACAATGTTCTGGTTCTGATTTGGATAGTTAAATTGTTTTGTCTTGATTGTAGCAGATCATCCCTTAACTTACTATGATGTACACGCCCTGCTGGGCGATCTTAATGGCATACTCATGCCTCTGGATCCAGTGGGCCACTACCACAATCTCAGTCGCAATTTTCGCCTCTGTGCGAGGATTTGGATCGCTCCTTGTTGACAACATGTTGTCTTATTGCGCTGTTTGGAGATGTGGTTTCTACATTCGAATTCGAGGTTGCCGATATGAAGCGTGGAAAGTACAAGGTTGAGAAGCTTGTGAGTAAGGAAGAGGTGGAAGAGGTTCTTTTTGCAGACTGAAGCCGATGAGGGTGAGCCCTTGAAGGTGGATGAAGGTTTCGAAATGCTCGGCAGCTATCTTCGAGGACGAAGGACAGATGGAAAAAAGATGTGGCAGGGACCTTAATGTGATGATTCTTCGAGGGTGGTTTGGTTGTGCGAATAGGGCACGAAAACAAGACACAAAACGCGTCGCCGCGGCGATTTGGCTCAAATTATCCCAAACAGGTAATAAATCTGGACGCGTCAACGACGATACCGGTTACATTGTTCCGGGCAAGTGTAGTGGAAGCGCAGGGCGGCGACGTGATGAATTTGAACTATTGACTCTCTACAGTGAATTTTCAGGGGAAGGGGATATAACACATATTTCGCCTCTTCAGTGAATGGACTCGGTGATGTTATGCTACTGTTACTGCTACGTGCGTCCTTCTTGAAGACTACTTTCTCTTCTTTCATTGAATTCGATAGATAGACTGGATATTTAATTGACTTTCCTTCTCAGTTGTTCTCTCTGGTGTTATGAATGTCTTTGCGAGCAGATGCTCAAAACAAGAATAACATGCAACCCGAACACACCCGAACAAGGAGCCAGAAACACAAAATAATCGTTCTATCACAGCTGATTATCAGCCCATTTTCCTCCGGTCCGTTCCTACGAAAACCTCTAGGCGGATAAATAGATATATTTCCTGCTTCCAAGGGCTCGAAAACCAGCACCAGGAGATCTTACTTGGACACAGAACTGGTCTGACCACAAGAGTCCTTCTGATTGGACGCAGAGTCGGGTTGTGTTGTGGACTCGGGAAGCCGATGCGTTCGGGGGTTAGACTCCGAGGTCTCTCCCACCGAAGTGCGTCCTCAGATGACACATAATACAACTTAAGGCCCCTGTCCTCAACCCGGTCACTTGGTCGAACAGTAAACCTGTCGACAGGAGCCTTCGGCCAAGTGCCGGCACGTCTCGGGTTCGATTCTTACTACTATCAAATCAAGTGAGTTATTTCCTGCAAGATGTTCTGATGATTTAATTAATATTAGATAGAATAAATGAATATGAATATGAATAAATATATAAATGAATAAATAAATAAATACATACGGCGGATCGGCAAGGATGTAGGGCGAAAGAGGGGCGAAGACTACCTCGAGTAAACCTGAACCTTTTTTGCTGCTTGCGCGGAAGAGGCCTGTTTCCCTCTTTTTCTCTCTCTTCAGGTTTAGCTTTTGGAATCGAAGAATCCTTCAAACGCGCAGAATAGCTGACTGGCTGGCCTTTGGTGCTGCGTGATGCTTCCTGGAAGACAGGGTGGACAACACAACCACCAAGCCATCAGGCAACACGAGGGAAACGCCCCTCGAGGAAGGAAATCACAAACTCAACGAGGAAAGAAAGCCAGCCACCCACCGACCCCCAACAAACCGACGACCTACAAGAAACCGGAATAAATCTAGCCAATCAACAACCCTCTTCAACTATATCGCATCTTCCCCCCTTTTTCTCGAGAAAATCGGCAACTCTAGTTTTGGTGAGAATGGATCGACAAGAGAGGAGCGGGGATACATATATACATACATATTATGGGATGTATGTACGTATGTATATATATATATATATATATATATTTATAACTTATACTTGTGTTTATACTTGTATTTGATGAAGTTCGCAGACGCGGTGGTTGCGGGAGGTGAGAAAAAAAGAAAAGAAAAGAAAAAGGCCGGTTGGGTGGGGGAAGAAAGATGAATGAATTGGCTAGCTCGGATGAGCAGAAATCTTACATGACACTCTCAATAGAATAGCGACGACGGCCCTATTTATGTGATTATGAGTATCTCTCTCTCATTTCTTCTCATGTGGCGGATATTGAATCCGTCTGTCTGTCATCTTATCTACCTTGAGGGAGTGAGCAACTGTCCTTGGCTGGGATTGTGTAGGGAGGGAGATGGAATATATAAGACGGACAGCGAATCCTAGAACTGGAGATTTGATGGGGATACCAATATCTTGCCTCACCTGTCCATACGAATACACAAACACACACACACATACACATACACATACACACAACCACTTAATTCTCCTCACAAGCACGAGTTCAAAAACCATTATTCTCCAGCTAAATATCATCAAATCAAATCAGATTCGCTAAACATCTCCCCCCTCTCTCTCTCGTGAATGTGTGTAATGATGATGATGATGATGATGATGTATGTATGTACGGCGGGATACCATCTGCAGGTGCAGAATGATATCCACGCGTTCCCAGAAGAAAAAGAAAAAAAAATGTCCCCTTCCAAACCTAAAAATAAAATTATGAGACTGGGAAATAAGAGGAGGGGGATGGTTCGATTCGAAATACCATACCGCCTCCGGCATACCTAGGGGGGAGGGATGGGGTTGGGGTTGATTGAGTGATTTTTGAGTTGGGTTTTTTTTTTTTTTTTTTTTTTTTTTTTTTTTTTTTTGAAATGAAGTGAGGTGGTTAGGATTAGGATCAGGAATTTTTGTAGTGGAGAAGCAAAAATCCCCAGTCTAGTGCGAGGAAAAGGAAAAGAGAGAATTCGCTAATTTGGCTCTCAAAAACCAAAAAAAAAAAAAAAAAAAAAAACACACGCTAGATGCCTTGCCAAATCACTTATACTGCGGGTCAACCTCAATAACGTGTCCTTGTGCTGTGATTGGAGTCTCGGCCTCAGTATCAGTCGGATACGGGAGTGTGAGATTGGGGATGTTCCATTCGCGATCGTTCAGGTCCTGTACTTCTTGGTTGGAGAGAAGGAGGCAACCGCGGAGGTTGAGTGTCTTTGTATGATCACAATACCTTCATATCAGCCATTCTCTCTCTCTCTCTCAAAGAGTAATAAGGAATCTCAAGCATACATACTTTCAAATTCCTTAACTTCCCCAATGACGTCAATACATCCCTATCAAATGCCTCCTCCGCCTCCACCAGTCCCAGCTCCTCCAATCTCCCCCCCACGCATTCACCCTCTCCACCTTCCTCCCCCATCCACCCCACCAACTCCCCCGTAAGCCCGTCACATCTCCTCACCCACAGCCTCCTCAGCCCTTTATTTCGCAACAGCACCCTCTGCAGCTGGTAGTCCGTGATCCCGCATCTCTCCAGCTGCAGACTCTTTAGGGTCGTGAGCGCGGTGAGATGGTTCCATGCTGCGTTGGGGAAGGAGGTCAGCCAGTAGGCGGATGGGAGGTGTGTGTGGCGGATCGAGGGGTGGTAGAGACGGAGGGAGAGATGCATGAGGGAGGGGAGGAGCGAGATGGTGTGGAGGGTCGGCGGGAGGAGGTCCCAGAGGAGGAGCTCAAGACCTAGAATTTTGGGGGATTGGTGTCCCGGGGATAAGAGCACGCGTTGTACCACGTTATTCTGGCCTCTAATAACCTCCATTTTCGACCCAATATCCTCTTTCCTCAACAACACTTTCAAGACTCCATGTGCCGTCATCCCTTCCTCATGCCTGAACTCACCCACCCCCTCATTCCCCTCCGGCCCATCACCACCACCGCTGGAAAACGCAGACGGCGTCGAGATCGCGGCTATGATGCTGCTGAGACGCGAGTGGAATACGTTGAGGGAGAGCGTGAAGGGCGTGGAGAGTTGGAGTGAGTGCGTGTAGTGAGAGGTTAGGCCGAAGGAGAGCAGGGAGGGAAGGGAGAGGTGGGTGAGGGTTTGGAGGAGGAGTTCGGGGGGGAGGGTGAGTAGGCTGGCCATTTTTTTTTTTTTGGGTGGGTTGGTGGTTTGGTGGTTTGGTGGTTTGGATATCTGAATGCTTTTGGAGATGTGGATGTTAGTTATATGGCGTCATATGGGATTGGACTTACTAAAGCCGTAAAGTGGGAGCATGTTTGTCTCACTAGCCTTAACGGGTGAATGACGTTCCTTTCGAATATAGAGCTGCCGTTATACGCTCATCCATCCCAGTCATTCACCTTCATCCCCATCCTTCCCGTCTATCCATCTGTCCATCCACCAGTACTCACTCACTCACTTACATCCAGTAAACCCCGCCCTAAACCACCTCTGCCCACATCCTCATCTCTTCGCATTCCTCATCGTGCATCGCTGCATCGCTGCATCGCTGCATCGCTGCATCGCTGCATCGCGCATCGCTCATGCGACTCTCAGCCCCACTGCCACCGAAGCCGGTAACCAGGATCTCGGGAACCAACGCCTCACCCAATGCCTGTCCCATCGTCCCATCCCACTTTGCTTTTCTTTCCTTTTTCGCCTTTAAAAACGTCACCCGCCATCACCACAGATCGAATACCCATGGTTGATATCCGTAGCATCTCAAGCAAAATACTTGCTTTATCAAATTGCCCATGACGCGAATCGCATCTTTTTTATTTAATACCGTTTCCCAGCACGGTGGGTGCAGAACGGAAAATAATCCTGTATTGACATCCATCGGATTTACATGCATATCATATCATCCATGCAACGCCCAGATCGATCGGAGTTTGAACCACATTCTTGGGATCGTCCCATCCATCCCAACTCACGGTGGTTTGATCCCTGCAGCAATCACACACTAGGCTTCGTCATCAGTCAAAACTTTTGTGATGATAACCTGTACTGCCTGTATGTACAATCAATCGCCATCCACCATCATCCATTACTCCCGGGGGCTGAACGAATTCGAAAGTTTGCTGGTCTTTCTTTTCTTTCCTTCCCCCAAATCCCGATCTCGGGAGAAGAAAAGGAAGGGAAAGAGGAAAGGAAAAGTAACCCTAGCGTTTATACCGCAGAACGACCCAGAAATAAACCCGTGTACAGGGAAAGAAAGAAAAAAAAACCCCTGGAATCATCACCGGGATCATGTCATAACTTCATAAAATTTTCATCACCCACCACGCAAACAACGACCCTAACGCAGTCCAGTCCAGTCCGTTCCAAATCCTTCAAACAATCCATCCTACCATGCAGAGCTCAATTTGTTCCACCCATTCAACACGCTCCCCTTAACAACCCTCCTCCTAACCATCCCTCCCCTAGCACACGCCTGAAACCCCGTAACACACTTAACCAATCTATCAATCTTGCGATGCAAGTGTCTCCGATACGCTCCCTGAATGACTCTCGCCGCCGCAATAACCCGATCACGAGTCACCACCACGATCCGGCAATCATGCGCTAGCTTTAGAAGGACTGCCCGCTGGTGCATAACACGACGGAGCACGGATTGACGGTATGCGCGTTGGATGGCGATTGCAGCCTGCATGGGTGTTCCGTCACGGTTAGCCCTACATGTGGAGAAAACCAATAATGGAAAGGGGAACGTGAATCTGTGACAAACATACCCTGCCTCGGATTGACGCTTGAAGTAATCGCGAACACATGAATGCGAGACCGGCGAGTACAAAGTCCTTGTCAAACACACGTCCGTAGCGGATGTTGCGGCCAAAGAGACCAGCTGGGAGTAATCAGTCATCTGCAGTCACCAAACCGGGTTGACAAAGCCTACAAAAATAATTACTACACCCCAGTCTTCGGAGCTTCCCTTCTAGACTCTGGCCATGTCGGCCTTCAACCGTAGATCCTCCCGTCTGCCGTGAAATCGCAGCAGCAGGGAAGTAGATCTCGTACTCATTGACAATCTTCTCAAAGATTACCCCGTCTGCGAACGAGGTGGTGAGATTGACCACATTTTTGCCGTGTAGATTCGCAATGACCGAAGCCCATGCTCGGAGCAGATGCGTGTATCTCTCAAGCCCCTCCATGCACTCCTCCTCTCCCTCATCCTCACTCCCGTCAAGATGCGCACCTACATCGATCTTCCCCAACTCTCTCACCTGCTTCTCGTGCAACCGTACTCGTAACCTTTGAACCTCCTTTCGGAGCTCTTTCCAATCTATCAATGTACCCAATCCCCATTTGCTCACCAGACCCCAAAGCAATCCAACAGTCTTTTCCCGGTGACCGTCTACAATATCTTCCGGCCTCACTCCTCCATGATTAGCTGGTCCCCCTTTGACTCCTTGTAAGGCTGCTAATGCCACTTGCACGTTATAGACCTTCTGTGCTCTACCTGTAGAAGGGAATTTCAAATGGTGAGAAAGCACCCATGAGTCCGCGTGGCTCGAGGCTGTAGTCAAGATATCTCCTGTCGGCATGGTGACTGTAATGTCGTTCTCTCTCAGTAAAGACGATGGTGGATACAGCAGAAGTTCGACCAAACGAGCTAGACGGACCCCATCCCGCATGTCCGTCGCTAAGTTAGTTATCTTGTAATCGTATTCTTCTAGAGGGTATTGAATATGCGTAGGATGGTAGTTGAGATGTCCAAGTGGTCGAGTAATGTCGCCTAGAGAGGGTAGCAGGAGATTGCTGAGAGATTGTAGGACGGATGTGGTGGACTTGTGCGGTGATAATTTGAGAAACAGACAGTTATGGATGCTTCCATTTCCCTTACCCATATCGAGGAGGAGAATGAGCATCAAACTTCGAAGAACCATACGTCTCCAAGCCCACCCTTGACTACCAAAATCCGCAACATTCCCTTCCATTGATGATGTCGCAGTGTTTGCTCTTGCGATATTTCCGATACTAGCAACGCTATTCTTCAGGCGAACCGCATCTTCGTTACGTATCAGGAATATATCCAGGAAAGCTTCGATGGATTTCTTCTCGTTCCTCGCCCGCCGCTCATCATTCTCCAAGGACACCCCGTTGGAATCCCTAAGCACCTGGTGAGCAATTTCTCGCCCGATGACCACTTCGGAAGCGGCTTTCAACGCAGAAAGCTGATACGTCTCAACCCATAGATTCAAGAACTTCCGCTTGAAGCCTACGTCGTCCTTGAGGCGGAGGGTTTTCGATAGTAATTCCTTTGGGACGCTCAAAGCGCCATAAAGCAGAGACGCCTGCAATCGTTTATATAGCAGCGGGAAGGATGGCTCATGGTAAAGACTCAGCAATGATTTCCTCAAGTCCTGTTTGCCAGAAAAGTCCATTTGTTGCTGCTGACCATCAGCTACAGAATCGAACAATCCATTGATAAGCTGTGTGATAGCTGCTTCCTGGTAATTGAGCCAGTTATCCTCATACATCTCCGGTCTCGAAATATCCTCGTGAAGCACTGGATATTTTTCCTGGTGCTCTTGGGCAAGCTGAACCACAATCGGTACACTAAGCTTCGAGGGCACTTTTTCCGACCGCCGTGTACCGCGTTTGGTGTGAGGAGAGGCAACCGTTGGATGTTGATCTGGTGGTGATAGTCGCAAAACTTTGGGTTTCTGTGACTTGGAGGTTCCTAGGGGCTGCTTGTCCGCTGAAGCTGTAGTATCTTGTTTCTGCTTCTGGAACTTAGATCTACCGGATCCATCTGCAGAATCGCTACTGGTCCTCTTCCGTGAAATCGATGCCCCCCGAGAGCTGTCGACGAGGATTGATTGAGGTCTCGGAACGCTACGCTGGACTGGGTTGTCTTCCGGACGGCTGATATTTGAAGGTGGCTTTTCTGTCTCATGCGAACGAGCCTTGATTGCCCCAGATTTCGGATCATTGATAGTAATCACAATCTTCGACCCCTTCTTCTTTCCATTTTCCTTTCCATTTGGAGGTATATTCTCCTTCCCGCCACCTGCTCCTGCAATTTCAAGTGAGGATGGCTGGCCCTGCGTGGTCTTCGATACCTGTGAAAGCGGGGCTCTTCTCGGAGCAGCAGCAAGAGATTTTCTCGGGGATTTTCGTTTGCGGTGGCCGTCCGCTGCCTCATCTTCCTCTGAAAGTGTAACGAGATCAAAGTTCGCTTGTCTGGCTGGTATGCGTCCTCGACCGTCAGCCTTCAGGCTAGCTCCTGGGTGGATCGTCATGATTGTAGTATCTTCAGAAGGAACATAAATTGTCCGTCGCCGAGGCTCCTTCTTCAACTTAGCTGTCTCGAGGCTGCTGTTTCTGCAGTTCTCATCTCTAGTAATGTCAAAGAGGTTTTCGTATTCGCGGTGCACGCTGTCAGGTTGATTCATTTCCGTAGTTGTCTCTGTAGATTTTCCTCCTCTCTCTCCAAGAATCACAGATACTCGGCGTCTAGTAGGTTTGGCCTCAGGGATAACTGGGATACGATGCGGAGGTTGAAAGAGCATAGAAGCATGTCGTGGCTGATTCCCGGTACCTGTATTAATAAGTGACGACCGCCAAGTCCCCGGCGGTAAGATTGTTTGGCGAGGCATTGGCGGTCCTGTTTAGTACCGGTGAGCTAGGGATTAAGTCTTTGCAATGTTGGGGACTCCTCACCAACATCTTCGTGTATCTCCACTTCTCGACGTTGCGTAGTTTTCCTCCGTCGTGGGGCCGCGTTCCTGAGAGCAGCGCGTATCTCTGTAGTAAAATCGACATTCTCCGTGTCTTCTCCACACTCGTCTTCAAAGTGTACTCGAAGGCCTTGAGGGTAGTTTCCGATCCCGCTCTTACCAGCAAAAGTGTCGTCATCCCTAAGTACTCTTGATGTTCCAGGCCTCGTGAAAGGCACTGGACAAGGCGTTGTAAGCCCATAATTCGGCATCTTGATTGAAAGAAGGTCCTTGAGGATGCGTAATAGTAATTCCAAAATCCAGAGCAAGCTCTCTTTGGTAAGGTATCAAGCACGTTGGTGGATTGAATTGTTACAAGAGGCTAAAAATCTTGTAGCGAGTTAACGACGTCAACATACACGCACGATGTGGTTGCCAGAGCAACGAACCAACGTCCCGTGATTCGTCGCTCTACAACATACCACAAATAAAACCTTGTGGATGCCAGAGCAACGAACCAACGTCCCGTGATTCGTCGCTCTACAACATACCACAAACAAAACCTTGTGGACAAAATGCTATACAAGACTCTACACTTGGCTCTCACTTCAATCTCATAGAAATACAATCGCAATATGGGCAGATGAATATCTTGCCTGCGGTACAGTACAGTCCCTTATCCCAAACTTCCATCTTTCCCCCAAAACCATAACTCCTAGCCTTGCTAAATAGTGTTTGCTCTCCATTTCTGCTGCTGCCAACCTAAGCCGTACCTAGACTTGCAGGGAGAATTTGTTGCATCTCCTCAACGTCATCGATAATATCATTGAAAACCTTTACAGCCCTCTCCCCAACAGAGTTCCTATTCCATTCATCCCTGGTCTTCCAAATTTCATCCATGAGAGCTGCATTTATCTGCTCTAATTGTTCCACCGAGCATCCACTTGTCCGATTAGCAAACTCTTCATGGAGGCCATCAATGTAAATTTCATCTATAGTCAATTTCGGCGAAGTATCATTGAGAATTGACCGGATGCTGTTCGGACCTAGTTTGCTGGGAGCATTGAAAACTGGCACAGGCGGTTGGGATCCAGAATGTGGCTGAGATGCCGATTGACTACTATTCGGTGCACTACTATCCGAAAGCACCGGGTCCACTATTCCAGTGTCAGCTTGTCCTATGTGGTTGGGTAGAGTGCCAGTGAGCTTACCTTGGGTATTTGGCAGCTGAGAATCACCTTGAAACTTAGGGGGGTATGCACGAAATTCCGGTTCATCTCTTCTTCCAGAACCTGTGATGCCGTTGGAACTTTGCGTGTTAAATGGTTGTGATGATCTGGTTGACTGATCCGAGGCCTTTTGCCCCGAAGTTGTTGTAGACGCGTCATTTCCGAAATCTTCAATCTGCGAACCAAGGGGCATAGGTGTCAATGCAGACTTCTGCGAACGCTGGGTGGTTGCTCTGCTTTGACTAATATCCCAGTTGGACAATCCAGACCGGTCTCTCACCAGAGGAGCCCAAGGTGTACGTGGAGGTGGTGAATGCTGCAAATATTGTGCGTCATGGTGGTGCGCACCTTGATGGCTCATTGGTTGTGTGTGTAGGTCGTCCCCGCCGATCATGTCAACATCTCCATCTCCGCCCGACGGAACTGATGACCCATTGCTCTGAGGGATATGTCTACGGACATCTCTTTGCCGCATTGGGTCCGCCACGAAGCCATTCGAAAGAGAGCTAGAGTGAGATGGACGTAAGGGCGTGACAGGCAGGGGATTTGGTTGACCGCGTGATGCATCACCTTGCATGGTTGGACCAGCTGTCCCACCTTCAGTACCTGACACAACATTTGTAGGGACCGCTGAAGTCGGTGCAACTCCAACACCGGCACCTGACGGCCCTGGCACAACTGACGCCGGCGCACCTGCTTTCGCAGTCTCGGCCTTCCCCTTCTCCCTTTGCTCAAACCGAAGATACACATTCTCTGAGTCTGCCAATGAGGGATCCGCCTCGATCAAGGCAACGTCGACCTCCACATTCGCGACCATTTCACTTGCCTTCAGCTGTCTATCTTTATCTTTCGCCGTTTTGGCATCTTTCAAGAGAAAGCGAATCTCAGTTAGGAAATCTTTTGGTCGCTTGTAAAATCCATTTGAAAGCCGCTCCTCAATCATCGCAATATCTCGATTGTAATAAAACTTGCCAGTTGCCTTTTCCATAAGACCTTCGTATCCGTGTTTGTCAAAGTCTTTCTCATAGGGCCGATTTCCTTGGGGTACGTCGGTGACCACAAAATTTGGATCATCTTCCTGAAATAGGTATGCTATTTGCGAGTGATCTATGATAGGAGTGCGGAACTTCTTGTACTTAAGCTTGATCTGGTCCATTATCGGCTGTATCTTGATCTTGAGAAGATTTAGAAAAAGCATATCTCTCTTCAGCTGGGTTTTGAGTTCTTCTTTCGTAGGCTGCTTGGGAGGAGGAGCAGGCGCGATCGGCAAAATTTCAATCTTCCTCTTTTTCCGATCGCCTGGGTTTGGAAATTCACTGGGAGATTTCCGAATATAGCTAGCGACGTTCTTGAAGAACTCAAGGCGGCTCTCCTGTGAACAGTCAATGCAATTCTTACATAAGATATCAAGCCATCATTACGAACCTTGCGCGGACGATCCAGTTCGAACTGATTCTTTTTCGAATAGCCAAACAGCTGACTTAGCATCGTTCTGTCGACAAGATCCGGATCGCTTTCCAATACACCAAATAATAATACTGGCTCAGTAGCAGGAATGCTTCGTAAAAGACTGAGAAATGTTGAGACAACTGTTGGGCTCACTGTCCGGTACCACACATCGATGTTAGGGACGTAGATTACTCCAGGTTTATGACGCTTCACTTCCGCGAATAGTTGGACAACAGCTGCCTCAGGAGACTACACGAACGACTTAGTAATCTGATCTGTGTCTTGAGAATTATCTACGTACCCTGGCAGAATCACTCAGCAAAGTGGCCAAGTCAAAAGATTGCACATGAAAACCCTCGAAATGATGTAAAAGAGCTGATGCAATGTACTGCTGACCCATTCCTGGGGTACCCCGAATGAGTAGCCTCGGCCGAAAGACGCGGGACGTTTCAAATTCTGCGGTAGGAGTCAGCGACAAAGGGTTTGGCATTTTACAGATAGGAAAATAAAAGCATACCTTGCTGTGTCCTCTCACGCCCAAACCCTCCATCCGGATCCTTATAATCCTCAAATTGAGCTTCCTCTAAAGCCGTTACCTTTTTCTTCTGCGGCAAAATTTCAGCAAGGATGTTTTTTATGTCCGCAAATGGCTTGCGCAGTAGCGGTTCAATATGTGGAGCGAGTGGGGCCGCGCCAGATGACGCTGACCGCTCAGACGATGGGACGAGCTTCTTGACTGATATCATGAAGTCTTTCGCCGTGATGTCAATAGAAGTGGGGTCTATCAACAATTTCTCGTTGGACTTGTATATCTGAGGATATCTTCGCTGAACTGCATTGAGAGCAGCCTCGGTACACAAGGCCCTCAGATCAGCACCTCCGTATCCTTTCGTCAAAGCCGCCAAATCATCTTTAAACGCATCAGTAAGGCCTGGTTCCCACCCTGAAGTATGTATATCGATGATGGCCCTCCTTGCTTTCGTATTTGGGAGTGGAAAGTAGAATTCTCGATCAAATCTACCAGGACGGCGCAGCGCGGGATCTATTGAGTCGGGTCGGTTGGTAGCTCCGATGACAATGACCTGCCCACGGCCATCCATTCCATCCATCAGAGCAAGTAGCGTGGAGACGATAGAGGCATGAATCTGTTCTTGTTTGCTGGATCTGACGGGCGCAAGACCTGTTTCCATGTACATTAGCTTCCAAATTGCTACTTCAAGTGTGCACTGGACACATACCATCTATTTCATCGAAGAAGATGATGCTCGGTTGGTTGTTCCTCGCCTCTTCGAACAATAGTCTGAGCTGACGTTCAGCTTCTCCAACCCATTTGCTCAACGCATCAGCACCCTTTCTCATATAAAAGGTTATCTTTCGCCCTTCTGAGCTACAGCTCGCTGCCAAAGCTCGAGCCAAAAGAGTCTTCCCGGTACCCGGTGGGCCATGAAAAAGAACGCCTCTGGGCGGTGTAACCTTGAAACGTTGAAAAATCTCGGGGTATAGAAGAGGTAAGGATACCATCTCCTTGAGCTGATTGATATGATCCTCTAGACCTCCAACTTTGTCGAAACTCACATTCTGATCGACACCCAAAGGATCTGCGTCTACAAGTGCCTGTCTATTCTTGATCTTCCCGAGATTTGCAGGAGTTCCAGAGAGGCCCTGAACGGGATCCATAGTATTGTGAGTTTGACCAGCAGCCAAAAGACCTGGAGGAGCTGCGGACGTAGGAGTCATCCCAACAGTACCACCTAAACCACCGGGACGGGGTATCCTCTCATCGTCGCTGCTGTCAGAGTCAACTCCGCCAGTTGCACCAAAAGCACGACCACCAAAGACAGCTGGGAGGCCACCTCCACCACCAAAAGGTCCGTAAGTAGAAAACAAGTTCCGCTGCCAAGCTCCCCCACCAGTTGCGCGGCTGCGGCGTGAAGGAGATGCAGAAGGGGCTTCCTCCGCAAAGTCAGGAAATAGGTTGACGTCCGGTTTCACGATACGATAGTCCACATCTCCCTTCCTCCTGCGTAGATGCGGACGAGAATCGTAGATGATCTCTGTTGCTCTCGGAACCCTTCTTGCTGGCTTATCTGTAGACTTGAGCTCCTCTAGTTCTACCGCGAGTTCTTCCTCCTCGTGCGCTACGCTGTCACTAGCCTTCGAGGCACCCTTTGCTAACCGACCAGAACGTCGTGTATTACTACTCTCGTAGTCCTCTTCATCATTTCTTTGACTCCCTTTACGAGGTGAGGCATCGGACACCTCCGAATTAGAGGACATATCGTCGTCGCCTTCCTCATCTGGAGCTTCAAAATCGCTATCTTCTTGACCTCCACCTGTCTTTCGCTGCTTCTTTGTCTCTTGGTTTCGACGCTGGTTCCTAGCGGAGCGACTGGCCTGTTTGGTTGACTTGTCATCCATAATAGTCCCCTCTGCACTGGCGAGCGCAATTCCAGCACTCACAGTGGGAGTGTCTACACTTACCCGAGCATTTCTTGAACGGCCGCCTTTAGAAATAGGCCCTTCGTCGTCGTCATCCTCATCTTCCTCAGCGGCAGCATCTACATCTGTTTCCGGCACCATCCCACCCATGGAGGTGTCTTCAATCACCTGAACATCGTCATCTCCTTGCGTAGCATTCTGAGTATCTGTCTTTTCCGGTACCACTACCTCATCGTCTCGTTTTTGAGTATCAGAGCCCTTGACCGGGACAATTTGGCTTCTGATCAGAGGGTCAGTGCTACTGCTTGCCTCAGGTTGAAATGTGTCGTCTCCGGGTCCTGCCTTCGTTTGAACCGAGCTGGCTTCGTCTTCTACCTCGGTGATGGTACTCGGAGCTTTCAGGCCCTTCGAGGGGCGCGTGGCCCGTACTGGCTTGGTCTCGGGGCTCTTGGTTGCTGGACGAATTATTTCAGCATGTTTTCCCGAACCTGTCAGAGCAATAATTGGGTCGTGTTCATCGTGATGTAGACGGCTACTTCTTCGTGTTCCAGCTGATTGAGGCTCATTGCTAAGTCCCCGTCGACTGCGAGTAGCGCTTCCAGCTCTTGACGCTCTGCCCGGACCTGGCGTCGGCGCAGGCGTATTAACCTTTAGCTTCACGGTCAGCCTTTTCTGGGGCTTTGGCTCTGGTTCAGATACTTCGACAATGTCATCGTCTGACGAGTCGCCTTCGGTATATGTTGTTGGCTTCGTCGTAGTCTTCCTCATTGGTCGACCGGTTCGCACGTTGATAATCACATCTTCCTCATCTTGTACATCCTCCATATCTTCATACTCTTCCTCACTTAGAACATCATCGCTCAGTTCTTCTGAGCCATCAGAATCGTATCCCGACCTCTTGGGTCGCTTGGATCGCTTTTTGGATTGGCTTTTAGAGGGCTTTGTCCGAACCACCCGCTCAGCCTTCGCGTCGTAGTCGTCATCGTCGGGATCAGATGCAGTAGGATCAAAGACCTCAAGCTTTCGCTTGTTGGTAGGCATCGTGGTGTTTTTCCAAAAGAAAAGTTCTCTAAGAATCCGGTTTGTATCCCCCAGCTCCTAAAACTTTCCCGAGCGTCAGCTCAGACGTCCAGATCATTAACGGGGATTCTGGGATGCGCTATACCGATAGAATCGCCGGTGTCACGTCTAGGACTCGACGACGCGCGCAAGTAATCAAGAATTATAGACCAGGGAGTGGAGGTTTAGGCGAATCATGTACTCCGTCCCAAAGGACTGGTCAAGACATCTGTAGCAAAAGCAAGGCCGTTGGCAACTTTCCAGTGGAGACTGCTCTCGCGACCTCAATATGATTGATCCGTTTTTCGTCGATGAGATACGACCGCCGATTGCAAGGTGCGGGAGAGTGAATGTCTTGGTTTGTCGCGGTGCTCCGTAGTCGCGTTGAGGTCTTCCGTGTACTTGTCAGTGCAGACCGCGCATTCCTCGGAACAAGTGAAGTCACCACCCCATCAAAACACGAACCTTCAGGAACCATCTAAAATCTCCCATTCAATCTCACACATCATCGTTTCAGTCCATTTCCGGACCCCAAAGAAAGGCTGACAACATGGTCGCCTTTTCCAGCTCGTGGCTGTGCGGGATCGCCCTCGCGCGAATCAAGCCCAAAACGGCGTTTTTCGCAACAACAGCCACCCAGACGACCCGAACTACTCCGTACTTCCCGCCGACTTCTAAATGTGGTTTGATATGCGGGAAACATCATTCATGTACATGTCAGGCGTTTTGCGGCTTAAAAAAGCTTATCTGTTTTCTATCAAAACGCCCTTCTCGTCATGTGACTCTCCATCTAACTACGTATGACTACAAGATTTCAACCGGAGCCAAAAATAACTCAACCCTCCTCCTACTTTGACATCCGCAGAAGCTTCGTATGCATCAAGTGCCAACAGAATACTGTCTGTCACCAATACACTGAACCTGATTAGATGACCGTTTTATAACTTTTCCGTCTCAAGAACTAACCCCTATCGTACAAGCACTACCACCTCGCATCAGCCTTAGTCATGAGAGATCGATCGTGTTTTCTATTGTGTTACATAAGGCTCGTCTGTTTTGTTTAACAGAGCAAGGCTGCGTAGCCTCACATGTCTTTGTGGACCCAGTAAATGACCTCGAATAAGCAAAAAAATCCCCCACTCAAGCGGTTTCCGCCATATGCAAATCCATGACCTTCCCCACAGTGTGACCCATCACATTCCAAAATGGAAACGGGAGATTTCCTTTCCAAAGCATGCGTAAAGACAAAAAACGCCAGGAAAAAGTATCGCGATAGATAGCACACTGTTTTTGCTTTACATGGGAATGCAAAGTAAGAGCTTTCTCGGTGTGTGGATCTGCTTTGTTTTGTTTCTCATCATCTACCCATTGGTGATAATGAAATTAAAGCTGAGAAAAAAACAAGACAGACAGACACAGAGTAGAAGGAGGGGAAATAAACATAGGGAGGCAACTAGATTTTCGCTGACCTCCTCAACCCACCTCTCCTCCAGCCCTCCCCTCACTTCCCAACCTTACTCTTCTTCCTCGGCCTCTCCTCCTCCTCATCCCCCCCATCCTCCCCACCTCCATCCATCTCAACATCGCTCGCCTCACTCCCACTACTCTCATGCGCACTATCATACTCCTCCGCGACATCGCTCTCAGACGAGGCACGGAAATCTTCGTCCACGCTCTCCTCGTCCTCGTCGGCAGAGCCGCGGTCTGGGCGTGCGACGGCGACTTCGTCACCTGAGGAGGCGAGGTCCGAGGCTTCGGCCAGGGCGGCTTGGATTAGGGCGCTGGACTGTGGTGGGGTTAGTAGAGTTAGGGGGTTGGGGATTGGGTGGTGCTTACGTCGTCAACCATTTCGTTTTTAGTTCTTAGGCCTTTTCGTTTGAAGAATTCTTCTAGGGGTTGTTGTTCCTCCCTTTCGTTTCATCAGCAAAGCTATTCTCCCGTCCCTGAACCAAAAAACGAAGAGAAAAAAGAAAAAAGAGTTTGCAATTCCTCACCTATTGATATTGCTAAACTGATGCTCCCCACCCCCTCCCTTCAACGTGATCGTGATATCGAACGTCCGACTAGCAGCCAGCGCGCCACCGACACGGGACATCGTAATACTCGAGACATTATCGAACGCGATATACGTCGCCGGCTTCGGGACAAACATGAAACTCTTATCAAGGCAATACAAATGGCCTTCGTTTGCCTTGATAGAGCACTTGACACCAGACTGCTGATGATGGCTGGGATTGCCAGACATGATTCCCGTGTAAGCATTATCACCCCTACTTCTACTATTGTGTGTGCTATTATTGGGGGCAATGGGGGTAGATCTGGTAGATGATGAATATAAAGTAGAATACCTCACAAAGTCTTTCGACGGGGTCACTACTTTCTTGCCTGTTAGGCCGCGAAAGATTTGTGCAACGACCGCGTGAAGTGGACTTTCATAATGTGCTTGTAGCTTTCCACTATATTTCTCCTTCAATAGCTCCCTGTAGGATGTAAGCAAAAGTGATATCGCTTCATGAACGTTCCTGGGATAACCCACTCAGTCATGTTCAAATCAACCTCCACCTCCTCGTCGCGCTTGAATTGCATCACGAGGAAGGGATATCGGGTTTGTCCCTGGCGGAGCGGTGGCTCTAATCCGATTGTAATCAGAGTATGAAGGTCGTCCGGTTTTGGAAGAAGCATGAACTTCTTAATGTGGTCGTACTGGATCTTGTAATCGTACGTCTTACCGCGGAGTCGGAAAGAGCTTTCGTACATATCAATATCGTAACGGCCTCTGTGCAGGCACAGAAAATTAGCAAATGACAAAGGTACGGTATCAGAGGATGGGACATAGGAAGGCCTTTCAGACCTAGGAGTAAGATGTAGAACGTCCAGAAACGTAGCGAACGTATCTCCGGCTACCTCGCCAATCTCAGCCTTCTCCATCAGCGTATCATAAAATAAAGTAGCAGCATTCTGTTCCTCCTGTTCTTCCTCCTCGTCATCACTGTTATTATTCTCTCCATCTGGATCTACGCCTTTCTTCGCCGTGCCAGGGATATAAAACCTCATCTCAACGAGCTGGTCTTTCCCCGCTCCAGCTTTCTTCCCTCGCCCCCGCGCTCCTCCAAGATGGCCATTGGTTCCAGCATCCTCACTGCGGGCGGGTAGCGAGAATTCTACCGCGACTTCATTCTTTCCCGCGAGATTGGTATTGGAGATTTCCGAGTACGGGATCTCGAAGGCTGGTTTGTTCTGGACCATAAATGCAAGCTCTGACTTCGCGAATTCGCCTTTGCCCCAATTCCACCCTCTGAGGGCATGTTCCCTGTGCTCGAGGTTAACGCTGTAGGAGTGCTTGAAGACTTTACTAATCCGCTCGAAATCCTGTAAGAGAGAATGGTAAGTCAAAGTTCATTCCTTCAAGCAAACATATATAGACAAAGATCATTGGAAGCCATAGCCAATCCCCGCCAATCCCTCATGCGCCTGAACAAGCCCCCTTACTCACCTCTTGCAAAAACCCATCGAGCTGATGAATCCCCGACGTCCGCGAAAAGACTTTCACCTCAAACCCTCTCGACGCGCGACTCCACTGCGCACTGGTGATATTGATCGCATCTAAAGTAAACGTATCGACACTTCCAGACGGCCTCCAACCTAGACCCGTCTCAGCGAAACGGCATTTGCCTGGCTGTTTGGAGAGGTCGAGATAGATGTTCTCGAAGCTCTCCCTTGCGAACGCGGTTCAGTGTCAGCCTCATACCATGCGACAAGCACTGCAGATTAAATTTCTTACATGGTGAGAGATGCGGGAAAGAGAATGATGAGCTCTTGCAGAGCTGTTTATGCCGAATAAACAGAGAACTCGGTGGTCAGGCAATTCACTTCCGCTGATGACAGTAGAGAGAAGAGGTATGTTGAAAAACCGAAGGAGCAATGACTGAGCTCAGAGTTGAAAAGAACCTAAATGGATGCGGCTCAAAACTACCATTCTTGCCATCGCGAACGCGCACCGAATCCTGGCTGCAGCCTCTGTCATGTGTTTTCCTCTCGTATCGCGATCGAAGAATCCAACAATCCAAATTCTCCTTTTTCCTCCGCCAGCAAAACAAGAAAAAAACATAATTACATACAAAATCTTAAGCTTCTCCCACATCAAAAATTTCCCAAATATGCAAAATCGAACCAAAAAAATGATCGCACTGGGATTCGAACCCAGAATCTCTTGATTCGTAGTCAAGCGCCTTACCATTGGGCCATGCGACCAACCATGAGATATCTTCACGCTAAGGCAATACATATTCCCCTCTGCGTCCCATTTCCTCTCCAACGACCAAAAAATGTTACAGAAACAACTTTCTGGTTCTAAATATCATTATCCTTCTTGATGAATCAATTATTTCATTCATGAAAACATATGGTCTATAATCCTTCGATCTCGACTTGATCGGATTCTTTCACGTGTTGGAACACTTATCGCCGCTTGAAACCCACCCACCAGTCGACAAGAGCAGCAACGAGCTTTAGAACAAACAGCAGAGCCTCAACACCAAGAAGTAAACAAACCCTAACCCACCATCCAGTTTCCTCCTCAATTCAGCCAACAGAATACATACCTCCTCATAACACTGATACAATGCCTAGCGACCCATCCGACTCCCCCCCTCCCCCACCGCCGCCAATCCCCGAAACCCCCGGCCACCGCGCAAGCGCGCTCCAAACCGTGTACGCCAACGCGCTCGCGCACACGATCAAAACGGTCAACTACGAGAACTTCGCGTCGTGTTTCCCGACGCCAGCAAGGCACTGTCCGGGGTTTTTGTATAAGCTGTGGAGTCAGCTTTTGGCGGCTTTTGAGGCGAGGGCGAAGGTATGAATGAACTTCGGAGAGTTGAGCAATGAGGGAGTTCAGGGGGGAAGTTGTTGAGGTGCTTTATGGAAGAGATGATATTGATGGGATGATGGATGGCTAACTGCTGGTTTTCCTGATGTGAACATAGGCGGAGTTCGATGCGATCCTTCAAGAACGCAATGTCATCGCAAACCTCAACGGACTGGACACTCTAATCAACGAAGCCCGCAAGCGCAAAGCCCGTAGTTCCTCCTCCCTCCCACCACCAATCCCGTAAGATATCCCCTGCCCTCCCCTCCAAAATTAAAAACAACCAAAAAAAACTAACCTCTCCGTCCCTCACAGCCCACACACCCTCCCACCCCCCTCAATCCTCCACGCCCACCTCCACCCGCACCTAACCCACGAACAATCCCACCTCAACGCCAAACTCCAAACCATACAATCCCAGAACGCTGCCCTTGCTGCGACAGTTCATGCGCAGAGAGAGGAGATCGAGAAATTGGTTGGGAGGCTGGAGGGCGTGGTGGGGGATTTGGAAGGGGCGGTTAGGGGACTCAGGGAGGGGTGTGTGGAAGCGCTTGTGGGGGAGACTGAGGCATTGGATGGGTTGGTTAGGGGGGGAGGCGAGGGCGGGGGGGTTTAAGATGGTAGTGGCGGTTTAGATGATTTGTGATAATGGGCTAGCAAGGGGGTTTTGGTATTATGTTTATGGTACATGTATAGTATGACCATCTTCCGGAGCATGGAGTTGGCGGTATCCCATACTGCTTACCGGCGTTTTTTTTTCAGGATTCTACTAGTTACAGGATTAGTACATACACCCAAAAGGAAGGAGATTATTCAACCCTAAATATCAACAACCAATGGTTTTATGGATGCCCTGCCAGAGGTTTTTGAAGTCACAGACCACAGGCTTAAGATAAGACAGCACTATATGCGGCACAGCATAACTCTCCAGGTATTTTTTCTTGCGGTCGGGGATTAGGAGTATGAAGGATTTGTGGGTGTCGATTGTGACGGTACTATAGCTTATAGCGAAGGTGAAGGGGAAGTGAAGGATACGCTGGTGGGAGGGAAAGGTGGTATGTAAGGTAATGGCTGAGGGTTTCCCTCTCCTCTTGAAAGGAATGGAAAAGAGATAGGATACATCCCTCACTCGAAGTCACAACCCATCTCAAAAGCACACACGAACACACAAAAGAAAATGCCTCATTAGTAAGTTTCTTAAATTTGCCTATTCCCATTTGATTTAGTTTGAACATACTTTTTTTTTCTTACTCTCAGATCCCGCAGCCTCTTCTTCTCATCATTTCGGCATCCATCAAAGCAGAAAGGAAGCTTTGTGGTTGGGAGAGAAAAGAAAAGGAATCCACATGATGATCTGCCCCAGTGCAGTATAAAAAAGAGAAACAGAGTACACGTTTTGAAAGGCCGCCCCGCAGGAGAGAGATAGTCGCGCATCTATGATGAGAATAGCTTTTTGCTCCGCGCGCAGAAAACGTAGCAAGTTTGGTTAGGGATCCCCAGAAGGAAATCTTTGAGAAGGAGATTTGATATGCCAGAGAATTGTGTAGTAGGGGGTGCAAAAACAAGACCGAGAGCAACAAGTCTTATATCGAAAAGAAGCGCGGAGGGGAAAACAATTAATGCCAACCACATGCTCCATATGGAAAAGACCTATCCCCTACCACCCGAGCTATCTAATCAACTTCCTCCATTGCGGTTTCACCCTCTACCTCTGCCGGTGCTGCCTCATCGTCCTTGACCTCCTCAACTTCAGGTTCTTCGCCAACGTTCAGACCCAGGGACACAAGCTTGTGGATACGATCAGCGAAACCTGCTGGTTCATCGATAGTGAATCCAGAGACGAGCAGGGAGGTTTCATAAAGAAGTTGAGTGATGGACTTGACGGTACGGTCATTCTCGCCATCTGCCTCAACCTTTCTCTTGAGTTCCTTGATGATAGGAGACTTGGGGGAGATCTCGAAAGTCTAGATTCGATTGTCAGCACGTGCAAATGATCAAACTTCGATTGATATGGGAAACCAGCTCACCTTCTTAGAAGACATGTAAGAGCTCATGGAAGTGTCGCGGAGAGCCTGGGCCTTCATGATACGCTCCATGTTCGCGCTCCACCCAAATTGTCCAGTTCGGATAGCGCAAGGCGATCCAATGAGCTTGTGACTAACAACGACCTTCTCAACTTTATCACCAAGCACGTTCTTCAAGGCCTTGGCCAACGGCTCGAACTCCTTCTCTTCTTCCTCGCGCTGCTTCTTCTCCTCGTCTGTCTCCTCGAGCTCGAAGTCCTTGGTGATGTCGACCAGCTTCTTACCATCGAACTCCTTAAGCTGAGTCATAGCATACTCGTCGATAGGATCGACAAGGAAGAGAACTTCAAAGCCCTTCTCCTTGAGGGAATCAAGGAAGGGTGACTTCTGAACAGCCTTGATGCTCTCACCGGTGATGTAGTACATCTGCTTCTGGTGCTCGGGCATACGAGTGATGTAGTCGGCAAGAGAGGTAGCCTCATCTCCAGACTTCGTGGAGTTGAAACGGAGAAGCTTCGCGAGAGTCTGACGATTCTGGGAATCCTCATGGATACCAAGCTTGATATTCTTGCTAAAGGCGGTATAGAACTTGTCAAATTGCTCACGATCTTCAGCAATCTCGTTGAACAGCTCAAGAGTCTTCTTGACAATGTTCTTTTTGATGACCTTCATGATCTTGTTCTGCTGAAGAGTCTCACGAGACAAGTTGAGAGGAAGATCCTCGGAATCGACAACACCCTTGACGAAGCTCAACCATTCAGGGATGAGATCGGTAGCATCGTCAGTGATGAAAACGCGGCGAACGTACAACTTGATGTTGTTCTTGGTCTTCTTTGTCTCGAAGAGATCGAATGGAGCACGCTTGGGGACAAAGAGGATTGCCTTGAATTCGAGTTGACCCTCGACGGAGAAATGCTTGACAGCCAGGTGGTCCTCCCAGTCACTAGATTAAAAAAAATTAGGAAAGATTGATTTGAAGGTGCAGGTCAGGGCAGTTTAAACTTACTTGGACAGAGACTTGTAGAAGCTCGCATACTCTTCCGGAGTGACATCTTTAGGATCTCTCGTCCAGATGGGCTTAGTCTTGTTAAGCTCCTCTTCTTCAATCTTCGATTCCTTGATCTTCTTGGTTTTCTTCTTCTTTTCATTCTCCTCTTCTTCATCGTCAACTTCCTCAATCTTGGGCTTCTTGTCCTCGGAATCCTCCTCTGACTTCTCTTCAGCATCCTCATCTGGAACCTCCTTCTCAGTTTCCTTCAGTACGTGAAGGTAGATTGGGTAAGAGATGAACTCGGAGTGCTTCTTGACAACTTCCTTGATCTTGCTCTCGTTCAAGTAATCAGTCTGCTCATCCTTCAGGTGAAGAATGATCTTGGTGCCACGGCCAAGAGGTTCGCCATCAGTGTCCTGAGTGAGCGTGAAGGTACCGCCAGCACTCGACTCCCAGATGTACTGTTCATCATCATTGTGCTTTGATATGACGGTGACGCGGTCGGCAACAAGGTAAGCAGAGTAGAAACCGACACCGAATTGACCGATCATAGAGATGTCAGCACCAGCGCTGAGTGCCTCCATAAACTGCTTAGTACCAGATCGAGCAATGGTACCAAGATTGTTGACGAGATCCTACCAATCACGTTAAAACTAGCCGGCTGAATAACATACGACTCCAATCAAGGCACTTACAGTCTTGGTCATGCCGATACCGCTGTCACGTATGGTAAGGGTCTTGCCATCCTTATCCGGGATGATGTCGACGCGAAGATCTTTGCAAGAGTCGAGCTTGCTGGGATCAGAGAGGGACTCGTAACGGATCTTGTCCAACGCATCGGAAGCATTGGAAATGAGTTCTCTCAGGAAGATCTCTTTATTGGAGTAGACTGTGTTAATGATGAGAGACAGAAGCTGAGAGATCTCAGCCTGGAACTCGAAAGTTTCGCCAGACATAACTGCGATTCCGTAGAGTGTGTGGAGTGGATTGTCTGTTTGTTGATTTGACTTGTCAGTGATCTGCAGCGCGAACGTTGAAAGAGATGTGAAGCTAGAGTGAGAGGAAGAAGTTGATTGACTTCCGTGGCTGAGATGGATAAAGACGAGGATGGAAGAAGCTGGGAAGGCTCCAACTCCACAACGGTAAACACAAACCCAACACCCCGAACAAACAAAACAACTTACACTAGGAATGGACAGAGAAAATTCGTTCACAGCGGAGCTCTCAGGGCGTTTCGCGTTGCAGTAAGGTATGTAGTAGTTCTTTGCAGGCAGGAGAGAAGGAGGAGAGCAGGTCACCACTCCGAAGATTTAAATAATAATGCGGCTGCAGTGCTCCGTAGAAAGAGACAGAAGCAGAAGCTTGCCTCGCGCGCCAAGAAACATCGACACGCTTCCACGGCTTTCTATAGGTCCGTGTCCGTTTATTTACTAGCGCGGGTTGCTGGGCTGGCGAAAGGCAGCGACGACAACACGAGATAGGGGTGGAGCCTTGTAGAATGTTCCGTGAGATGCAAACATCCGGCGCTTCAGCGAAATACTTGCACTTGCGCAACGTGTAGACAATTCTAGTCATACTCAGTTTTATTCAATTTTCACATTCGATTCCCAATCCCGCTCATCCACGCATCCATCCAAGTAAAAAGGGGACCATATGTACTTTGTCTAGCCCACAAACCTATGTATATCCATCCATCCACCAAAGTCACTCACGCACAAAACGTTCACTTTTCTCAAGCTCAAGAAAATCGGAAGAAGGGGGGATATCTATTGGCCAAAAGAGGGGAGAAAACTATCCAGTCGCCGAACAGCCAGATAGGATAGCGAGAGAGGAAGGAAGCTAAAGAGGAGTTGCGAACGACCACACAGTAGGATGATGCTGTAAACCTCCACACTTTGCTTCCTCGGAATACCAACCTGACCCGCTAAACCCAGCACACGTAACCCACGCACCCACGCACTTTAAAGGTGTGTTTGAAGGTAGAAAAATAACGCAGGAAAAAAGACGCCTCGTTGAAAATGCATATATGGGGGGGGGGTGTATTCGCGATTCGATAGTTGGGGTAAAGTGGAAAACGAGGATGAGGATTTATAAAAGTTTTGTAAGGCAACAACATGTGCAAAGAAGAATATTGATTGGGGACAGGTAGGAAGTCTGGGGGCTATTTTCTGTCAGATGAAGAGAGGAGAGATATAGAAGCGAGAAAGAATGCAGGTAAAGAAAGTAGTAAAAACAAGCCAATTAAGTTCCACCCTCATGCGTCCAACAGACAGCCAAATAATCACGAAAAAAAGTCTAGCCTCCAGCAATTCGACTTCCGCTCCCATCCCACTCCTACCAAATACCTACCCTAATCCCTAATCCACCCCTCCCCACCACCCCCAATACCAGCTCACCAGCCCATCGTAGCCCCAGCTCTTTGCAACCCAGACCGCTAACCCGCCAACAATACCACATCCTCCCAGTACCTGAACCACTAGCCATCCTCTCGTCTTGAGCTTCTCGTTCCATTCCAGTAGGCCCAGTGGGTCCCTTAGGTTGAGTCCTCGTCGAGCAGTTGGGTTATTCCCTGAAGGCGTTGCTGCGGGCATATATCTAGTGTTGTTGTTATTGCCCTGCTTGGTAAGCGCCATATTGTTCCCTACAGGCACCAGTGTGCCATCAGCTACACACTCTCCCAGTCTCTCCGTCAACCAAACCGCTCGTTCGCCTCTCGCAAGCGCCTCGAATCTCTCTCGCTCGTTCTGCAGGCTCCGCTGTAGATCACTAGCCCATTTCGCCAGCCGGACTTGCGCCATGCGTTCTTCATGATGAGTATGATCCGTCACTCTTGCCAGCGCATACGAAGACGTCGCGCCCATATGTGGAGCGAGCACCTGGGATCGCGATGACGATGACGGAGAGCCGAAGAGAGATGATGGTGTGGATATGACGCCTTGAACGCATGCCGAAGATTGTATGCTGAATGGCGAATGCGGATTCTGGGTCATCATTGAGCTAGACGCAGATCCGTTTCGCCAGTGAATGAACTTCTTCGCTGAAGAATGTCGTAGCCAGGCGATGCTATCGCGCTCGAACACGCGTTCCACCAGCGCGGCTAGCTCTGTGGGCACGAGCGGCTGAACATAGTCTGGACTCATCAGAAGACTGGCGTCCATGTTCTCTGCATCGCTAGCCGCAGCAGATGAAGTAGCAAATGGCGCACAAGGTTCCTCAGATCTCAGGATATCGTCATATGCCATACCGAAGAGAAAGGGGCGAATGCTTGCAGACTGTAACTCGCTGATTATCGAGGCTTTCAGCGATTTGATCTCCGCTGCGTCAAGGGTGTCCGCTTTTGCAATTATAGGGATGATGTTTGTGAGAGGCGACAGTCTCTTCATGAATTCGATATCGACTGTTTTTACTCCTGTAATAAATCTGTCAGCAATATTTCCCATTCATAGATATTCCAAGGGGTTGAATTACTGTGTAATATGATATAAAAGACAACGTCGACCTGCGACGCACCATTCCCACTAAGTAGTCCTAAGACATCACCATCACCTGAGCTCATCGCAGAGGCAGTCTTCTCAAGCTGTGATTCGACATATTGGACCACGGGCTCAACACACTCGAGAAACTGTTGACCCATGTTTAGCTTCTTACCTTCAAACGTTATATAAGGAGCAGGGACACACTGATGTCCAATTGCCGTAACCTGGTGTATCTACAAAACACAAATTCCTCTCCAGCACCACATCCCCCATGCTCTTACGTCTTCGACGCAATACTCTGCTCTCCTCCAAATCTGACCACCAAGTAGGATATGGCTTCGTGCTCGCGTAGATTTCTGTGATTTGTTTTGTACAATGTGGGTTCGCGCTGTCTCGCCTTGAAGACTTGGAAGACTTTCTCCTTGGCAGCGGCCCCAGAAGTGACGATGCAGGACTTAGGCTTACGGGGTCGACATGAACAATATCCTCACACGTCTGGACGATGGACTTGATGAGTGACGTCTTGCCGATTCCTAGTACAAAATAGTCAGCATCCACCATTAAGAATAGTATAATACTACAAGCAAAAGTAGCACCACATACCAGAATCCCCAGCGATCAACACTTTCAGCCTCCCCATAGCCTTGCCTCTCTCTGTAAACGGCCGTCGACTCGGCATCTTGATGCTCGGCATGATGAGCTGCGGCGCACTATCTCTTATCTGTGGTGACAACTCGCTGTCCTCCTCCCCACTAGACACCACCGCCTGGCTCCCGCCGTCATCGACGACTGAGTCCTCGTCTGAGTGCCGGAATGATTTCGTAGACGTAGATTTGGGGCTACTTGGTAGCGAAGATCCCGGGACAGGCGATGCAATATAGAGCGGGGTAAGTGGCTGGGAAATCGTGGTCTGAGGTGGGCAATAGTGTGACGACTGAGAGTCCACACTAGATGTAGGTGGGGACTGAGAGGGGCTGGGTGGCTGAGTTGGAGTTGATGATCGCTTCACCGACGAATCTCTTCTCTCTGTTCGTTGCTCCAGTTTAGAATTATCCACTTCATAGTCGTTGTCATCTTTCTCTGCGTCCTCCGCCAAAACAGTATCATCCCCAACGACTTCCTCCAAGCTCTGCACACCGTATTCTCCACTCGCTGACCCTACTGACTCCTCCACCCTCCGTTCATCCGCTAAGAAGAAAGTCGTCAACACGCCATTCCCTTGTGTTGAAGACTGTTGTTGGTCTGCAAAGCTTGATTTCCTTGGTCTGTTAACGAGGGTGTCACTTCCACCCGGCGCCGTGGGCCGCATCGCTAATTTCTGTTGACGGGATTTCAGTTTGTAGTGAGGAATTTATGACACGGACGAGTTGTTGAATTTATTGTGAGCCGTAATATTTGCTGGTTGTTTGGCTGTAGTGTGTTTGTTGAGGTTTAGTGAATGGTGGGGAGTGACTGAGATTAGGCAGGATACGCAGGATAACGTGTTGAAGTGTTTCGACAAAAGTGCCCCGCTTATCCGCTGGGCTTGATGTCGTCGGTCGCGCGGCTAAAGCTGATTCGCTGATGACGCGATTGACGCGTGTGATGCTGATGGCTAGGAGAGCATGAACAAGAACATGAGCAGCAGGAACAGCAGCAGGAACAGCAGCAGGAACAAAAACATGGACCGTCACTCGTGGGATGGCTATTTGCTGCTGCATCCAAATTTCCCTTATTTGGTGGTGCAGCTGTTGGTGTTTGGCGCGAACATCAAATCAAGTGATGTCCTAGCCACTGCCTCTGCATCCGCATCCCGGCCTGTTCCTGCACAATGCTGTCACGATGCACATCCACCGTTCCGCTGTACTACACTAAACGATTTATGCAGATATGCTATTGCTTGAGACTGATGCTGCCATGTAGATTACATGATTTTTCCAGTTTTATTCTCCCCTAAAGACCAGCACTTCGTCTCTACCCATCTCAGATCCCACGTTGACGAAATCAAATCTCACTGACCTGGATCGATATGGACATCTCCATCGATCGATCGCTGCCTCTGAAATAGAAGCCCCCTTTCAATCCATCAACATGGGGTGTTGTTGCCTATCTCCATTTCCTCCCAATTCTATCTCCGCCTTGATCCAGATTTTGCTGCCATCCGCCAGCCTAGCAAATTGCTTTTTTGATTAGGGCTCATGTAGAAACCATCAATCACCTAACCAATTTCGCATAGCACTGAAATCACCGAGGACACAAAATGCATAAGGACAAATGCAGGGAAATAATAAACAAGTGAATCGAAAAAGAAAGGGCTTCCATATGGAAGAACGAAAAAGATAATGCAGAGAATTCAGCACCAGATCTCTATGAAAAAAGAAAAATATTTTTGCACAACGGGAATCAGAACGCGCAAAACTAAGTATTCGCTAGCAACTTTTCTGTTAAAAACGGGAGACCAAGTCTTTTCGATCGGGGGACGGCTAGAGTACATTAGAATGTAGGGAGGAAGCAACAACTGAGAGTACCAAGGTTAAGACAGTATCATCGGAGCACGAGGAGTGATATCAGCAGACAACGGAAAGTCGTAGGTCATTTTCAAAGGACAGAATCTGTGTGTTCGAGCATCGCATCACAGCGGGCTAGCTGCTGGCCTGGCTCACACCTCGACCACCCTTCGGAGTAACATTACCAGGGCCTCCGCGACTACCACCACTACCACTGCCACGGCCGCCGGAGCCGTAGCCTCCACGACCTCCATCATCTCTCTTCTGAAAGCCTCCACGTCCCTGGCTGCCTGGTCGTCCATCCGGGACAACACGAGCACGTCCAGCACCGCCTCGTCCACCATTATAACCAGAGCTACCATACGCTCCAGACCGGGGGCGGCGTTCTTCAACAAGGATATTCTCTCCCCCGATCTGGTGGGGGTTGGCGGCTACCGCAGCTTGGTAACCAGCAGTGGTAGCAAATTCGACAAAGGCACAGTTCTATAATCAATAAGCACTAATATTACGTAGCTATAGGTTACGCATCGGAACTTACCTTCGGACGGCTAACATCAAAGTACGCCAAATCACCAAACTTCGACAATGCTGCCCTTAAAGTCTCAGTGGGAACTTTTTCAGTGACGTTCTTGACATAGGCCATGACTACTTCTTTGTCGCTGGGCACCGAGATGGACTGAGGACGTGACTGTCTCTTGGCGTGGTCACTCCCTGCAGTTTGCCATCCTGGACTCATTTGCTGAGGCGGAGGTGCGGGGGTCTCTTTAGACTGAACAGGAGGAGGAGGGGTTACCCTAGGTGGAGCAGGCACTGGAGGCATAGGCGATGTAACGGACGGGACGGCTGGCGCAGTAGGAGAGGAGCGAGCGACAAGGTTTGCCCAGGTCTTTGGCTTTGAAGGACCAGCTGGTTGTTGAGCTGGAGCGGGCATCGCAACGACCGGAGTCGGCTCTGGAGTCTTAGGTTTCTCTGGTTCAACGGCCTCCTCTGTAACTGGCTCTACTACCTCATTCACTTCTTCTGCGGGAGCCACAACTGCAGCGATCGGAGCTTCTTCAGCGGCGGCTACCTCAGGGGTCTTTGGTACAGCAGTCCCATTGGTGTTTGGAGAAACCTTTGGCTCAGGAAGTGGTACTGCGATCTTTGCGACCTCCTCCTCATCAACTTTTTCCTCGCTCGCAGGCTCCGGTTCCTCCTCATTGACAGTCGGCTCCGGTTGCTTTTCAACTTGTCCGATTTCATTAGTCCGCTCAACGATATCCTCTTCGGTGGCTATATCCTTTGGCTCAGATTCAGCGACAAGGGTTTCATCCTCTTGAAACACCTCTTCAATCTCCTCCTCTTCGTTGATGTAGCGGAAGATATCGTTGAGCACGAAATAACCATTAGGCTGCTCAGCAAGAACAAATGTCTGTACGAACTTTCGATGCGTAGCGGCATTATTGGACATTTCTCCAATGACTTGGATAACGATGCTGTCGTAGGAGGCCTGAGAGTCAACATTTGAAACGCGCACTTTGCAGTCCTTGAAGCTGAACGCTGCGATACGGTCTTGGATGGCCTAGAATGACAAGACGTCAGACAAAGCTTTACCATCAGAAATTAACGGCGGATATTCATACATTACGACCAACAGCCACTGATACCTTCTCAGCCTCAACACCCCACACAAACTGAGACCGCTTGCTGTAAAAAAGCTATGGAATCATGTTAGCTGTCAGTCAAACTTGCGAAAATTGGATGATAAGAGGTCATTGATGTCTAAGGGCACAATAAGTATAAAGAGGTACTCACATGCAGTCTATCTGGACTCCGGCTCAGGTTCGTGTAGTATTGTTCAACAAAGAACCATCCGACTTCGTCCTTCGGAACTTCCGACTGACCACCACTCCCAGAGGAGCCAGCAGCGCTGGACGCGGGAACATTTGCGCCCTGGGACCCAAAAGACCCAGGATGCGGAGCTGTGGCCGTAGCATGTGCATGGGAGGACAAATGCGGCTCACCGGTGCTATGATACTGGCCCGGCTGGGTTGGTGCGTAATTACCGTTGGTAGGGAGGACAGGTTGCTCAGTAGCCATGATGACGATATGCAACTACGATAAAGTCTTCCAAACGAATGTTAGACGTAAACCAGGCGTTGGGAGTACGGAGATGCGTAGAGTAGCGTAGGATTCGAGCAGTTCGTTGTTCGAAGATGAGGATGTTGATGGACGCGAAAAACTTGGTTGCAAAAGGCCCTTCCACGCGATGAGTTGCGGTGGTTAGGTGTTGTTTGCAAAAACAAGAAGGTAGGTGGCGAAGAACAGCCACGCTCTCGATGGGAGAGTGACTAATGTTCTGTTCGAATCGGTGAGGAAGCTTGTTGAAGGAGAGCGATACAAAAGGTGAAGAGAAGACAAATCGAGGGCAACAAACCAATAGGGAAACGAAACCGTTCCGAGCTCAAAGTTTAGATGGATACTCGAGGAGTGCAGAATATCAGATATCCTTCAGGTCGCAAAACCTAGCTTTCGCCGGGCGTCTTTCTGATCGTTTTCGTTTCCGTCGTTGGCTCGAAGGTTTTTGGAGGTATGTTCAGGAATCCGCACGCGCTCGGCAGAATCTGAGTTTCTCGAAAAGAAAAAAAAAACGAACGGGGGTCTTTTTTCTGGGGGTCTGTGGTTGGACAGGCTGAGCTGAGTTTCGGATGGGACACCAGGGTCGTTTGATTTTCAACCAAGTTCAATAAGAAAGCCTCTTTTTCCGCTTCGCCCAGATATCTGGTGTCTCTGCAGCAGTAAGCTGTATGTAGAACCGGGTAGAGAAAAGAGTTGGAGACTAGAAGTGCGGAGAAATTGATTCGTTCAGTGTGTGTGATTGGAGCGGGTGGTTGGTTGGCCCTTGTGGATGAGGTTTTGCCCCCTCACAACAGCACTGTGCTACGTAAAACAAAAAGAAAAGAAAAAATTCCGCCTTGCGCGGAATATGGTTGGGTTCGTTTCGGCTATGGCGCGGGAGGGAGGCTCTGCGTTTTTAGGCGTATCTCACGTGACAGCTGTATGCCTTGGCAAGTAAAAGGAAATATAGGGGAGCGGGCTGCTAGGATAGTTTTGTACGGAGTATACAAAGACGTCCAGGCAAGCGTTGAACAACCTTTTCTGAGACGAGAAATATATGACATTTTCTAATATGCTTAAGATTTGTCTACTGATTCTGTCGTGCCCTCAAAGCAGATGATTATGCGGAATTTCAATTAGAACCGCAAAACGCCACCGCCAAACATCACAACGACATGATGCTCTATCTTTATCGTAGCTTCGTATGACATAATACCAAGGCCCGCAACCTCACTCGCATGGATGCAGATTTCCTGTGGTATCATAAGGGAGAGAGAACAAAGACCTAGCGGCGCCTAGGTTTGAACAGAAGTATGCCATGCGGATGAGAAGGAAAAGAAAATCAACGCTCAGGCAGATGCTCATAGAAGTATAATGAATCCTTGCTATCTTCCAGACCAACTACTCGCCAAGCAAGAAGAAGAAGTTTTAGGTAGGCATCCCTGAACCGCTGCCTGCGTTTTCACTCGGACTTGCACCTGTAACTTCACCATACTCCGACAGCCTCGGTTCCTTTTCCTTGAGAGGAGCAAGACGTCCTCCCTCCCAGTCTATTTTCCATCTCTTTCCATCCTTGATCACTATATTGCTCTGCCTGGGAGTGTCACCACACAAGACTGCCGAGCAGCGGCGTGCATACCGGATGTCCCTCTCAGCTGTCCACCTTTGAGGAGGACGCCATTTACCATCATCTTGTTGAGCTTCTTCATTGCATTCGTTTGACTTTTTTGTCCGTCCTGACAGCAACGTAGAGTGTCTGCTAATAGACATAGATGGCAAGGAAATTCGTCTTGAAAGAGCGGAGGCTAGGGATGTCCTAGCCTCGCGGAGGTCAGAGTGGTTCTCCTGGGGACGTTCGATTTCTCTGGGTTCATTTAATTGGACGCTCGCAGACCCCCTGTTGGCATCCCTTGGCCCACGGCTTCGTTCACGATGAGCACTTACGGACCGTCTTAGGACCCCGTCAAATAAAAATGAAATCAGCTGTTCCTGCTGGGTCGATTGTGTTCGTTGATTATGACGACTTGGAATAGTTCGATATCGCGGCAGTGAGCGTTCCTCAAGCGGAGGGGCGAGATTAATTGCTGCACTTAGGGCTTCCAACCAGTCGAGGAAAGCCTCGACAGCGTTGCAAGAGAGTAGAAACTGTTCAGCTTCAACACGCAGGCGGATAACATATTGTCTCCTTTGGATATGAATGTTAGGAAAGCACATAACCATATCATTCCGAAGCAGAAAGCAAGAAAATCGCAGAAGGAGGTGGGCACACAAACTTCTTGTAATCAGCAGCATTACCCACTTCTGCATGTTGCAGAGTATAGGTTTTCAACACCATCCCTGCGCTAGCTGCAATCGGCAGGTCCGGATTCGCTGCTATGTTTCTCGCAGAGGCCCTTCCAACAGGCGACGTCGTCTTCACCTTACACACCTTCAACATGGTGCCATCCAAGACGACAAACACTTTATTCCACGCCCTATCAAAGGCCCTTTCAAAAGGACTGTGAAGCTCCATCTTCCTCAGAAACACCGCTTCCCTACGGATGCTGCAGGAGTAAGCCGGCAGACGCTCCCGACCTTCTTCCTCGCGCGGGAGCACTTTGAAACGTGAAGACGGAAACATACGGTCTTCGAGTGTAGCAACGCCGTAAGAGGGTGGAACGGTTCCTGGAAGCTGGGAGGTTGAGGAGTTGGGAAATGCATTGAAGTAGCCCGGCATACTGGGTTCATAGTAAGTGACAGAGCGGCGAAGAGGCTGTGAGAGAGTGAGCAACCCGCGAAGGCGAAGACTGGAGCCGTTGCCATTATCTTGCGTATCCGTGGCAAAGGTGTGCATTAGATCCGACTCGAACACACGCTCCATAGTGGACTGCAGTGTGTAACAAAGGAATTCAAGTAATACTCGAGAACACTGGAGGTTCTACCACGAAATCTTTCCCACAGTTCAAACCCACCTGCTGGATTTCAGCGATGTTTCATTTTCGTTGACAATTTGTTTCCCTGAAGGGCTGCGACAAAGTGAGTTTCATTGTTTGGAGAGGTCTAAACACAACTAAAACAAGAGTCCCCCGCGAAGTAGCGCGAGCTGGAACGTAAGAGAAAATTAGAGATGGGATTTGAAATTTATCTATTCCAGTAATTAGTAGAATCTGTCCAAGTGACCTTTCCATCAAGGTATCCATATGAATTAATTTTCCATGTTGGAGATGCATGGACATCCATGAGTGGTGCAGCTTCTGGAAGCATGCCGCGACTGGATAAACCCTTAGCGCTCGGATAAGTTGGAATGACAGCGGTCAGGGACACGACGTTTCTAACAGCTGTCCCATACACCCGCCAATACGGAGTGCATAGTAAACATTGTTGACAGCTAAGCATTACAACAATGCATATGCGATATACCATGTCATGTTTTTCCTCAAGATGTGCGAAGACAGCATTATTCTGCACCTGTGGTGAATTCTTGACGAACTTTTTTTTCTAGTTCTGCAGCTCCGCTATCTGTATCTTCAGTCTGCAGTTTGCGTCAGCATGAAGCCGTTTCCATTTCTCATGTTATCGCGAGGTAATTTTGAGTGCGAGCTCCGAAGTGTCGCCGCTCATCACCAGGACTTTTGGATTAAATCCATCTGCGGTTTTCTGACCGCACGCTGCTTTGACCGCAGCTTAACGAATGCTTGAATTCTAGGGCAGCTGTCCTGCTACCAAGGTTTAATGATTAAAAGCGGCACGATGGGCACGACTAGATACCTTAAAAAGCACAAGTCTGCTAGGATTTAACTTCGATCAAAACCAGGCAAAATTTACATTCAAAGCCCATGTATATCAAATGAGATTCCGGCACGTCCTGCCCATTCCCGATCGAGAAGTCCTTCTTCCGCCATCTCTTCCAGAATTTCCCTGCCGTCCCGTAATGCCTCCTTCAAAGCCAACCCATCCCCTCCAATCCCTTTCACAACCTTTTCCTTGATGGCCGACTCTCTCTCCTCCTCCGCCATTCCCGCATTCCGGGCTAGCCCTGTAGCACCCCTGTAATATACGCCGGCGTTCTTCAACAACGTCTCTGAGTTTTTCTGCGCGGGTTCGTAATCATTTGGAGGCTGCCCAAGGTGGAAGCGAAGCATTTCCACGTCTCCACGAACGAGGTGGATCTTGGCTGTATTTCTGGCGTCCGGAAGTCTTGAAGCCAGAGCGAGGCTGTCAAGTGCCGTAGATAGGTGGTTCCAGCGGACGGAATTGAGATCTCTGAGCGTAGCACCATCAAGACTTTGACCGTGTAATGGGTCAGAAATAGCGGAACAGAAAGCTATGAGTGCGTCCGCCTTGGCACTGAGTGCTTCAGGATCTTTAGTGATGTCGCCAAGCTCTTGGTTATTGAAGGCCACAAGAAGTTCTTTTTCGTAGGTTTCCAGGTTCATCTGCCCCATCCTAAAACTGATGTCTGCGAGTGCGCAAATGAAATTCGCTCTGACCAAGGCGACTTCTTTCTGACGGTGGGTGCTTGTGCCGAACGCGGAGATCTTATCGCGTAGGAGATTTGTCGAGTACTCCTCTATCCAGGCCAGTTCACTCCCAGTGACTGAAGCAGCATGTCCACATAGGGTAGTCAGTGTCTCAAGCTGTGCTAGGGCTGTATCGAGGAGGGTATCTTGTGTAACAGGCTCAACTATGGATGCCCAACGGTCGTCTTCCGGTGCTTTTGATGCCGCTGTCGTCGAGGCGGCATCGTCCATCGGGGCGTCTTCATCTTCCGTCTGCCGAGCATTTTCCTCCACGTCTACTATCTCCTCCATCTGTGATTGAGACTCGGATAATTGGTATTCTTGCAGCGCGAGACAACGCTGAAACAGCTCAACTGCCTCTTCAAGAAGTCTCAAAGCCTCATCTTTTGATTCTGGGGTAGATCTTCGGTCTTCACTGAGAGCTTCACCAAGACTTGTAAGTACCTGTGCTGTGTTGCTAAAGGGCACCAATACCCACGTCAGCCATTTGTATCACTCAGACACATAAAGAGATCTCAAGTCTCACAATAAAACGTCAGCGTTTTCCTGCTTCAACTCCAACGCTACCCGGTGGGATTCGAGGGCAGTCCTCATTAGATCCATGAGAGGCGCAGGTATCTGAGCCGCTAGAGCCGGATGTTGAGTGATATCGTACTGGATTCTCGCTCTTTTGGTCGGAGGTTAAGTGAACCTTGTCCTTTGATACAGCTCAGAAATGATAGAACGTACTTGTTGTATGCAATATCAAACGAATTGGGGTATCTTTCAAGTGCCACATCGTAATTCTCTATAGCTCGAATAAAAAACCGAGATGACTGAATTCCGTCAGAAGCAAGCATTGAGAGCAGGTATGGGGGCAATCCTGACTTTGGCAGCATCTCCCGCTCGCCACTTCTCACCGGCTTCTTCATACTCTACACCGACTTGAAGCGCAAACGTGGTTCCTCAGTTTGAGGTTGTATATTGATATCGTAGTCTCAAAAACGTACCAGCTAGATATTCATCCGCAGTTTCTGGTCCCTACCTTCCGTGAGGGACATCCATGAGTTTGAGCGGTTAACGGCACACCTTGTTCTTCTCCTTCCCTTTCTTCTTGGACTGATTTAGAAATTTCTTTGGTTTGCCCATTACGAGAGATCGACTTCGAGATACGTACGTGCGTTGCCGAAAGAGAAAAGCCAGATCTTTGTGCTGGTCCACAATCCTAGAATACTTTCTCGCCCAGTTTTTGCAGGGCTGATGCGCCACGAAAGTCACGGACCGCTCGAAGGCGCACGTTCGCATCCTTCAAATAAAATTTAGTGTTGATCGGAAACTTCTACGCATCATTACTATTCTTGCCGCGGAGCAATTGACTGTTTTGTCAAAAGGGAGCGCCACACGGCATGATCTGAAATTTCGCATCTTTCAAATCCTGCCTGCCTGCCAGACCACGTCCTAACATGCAGCCGACATCCTGTCCCAAAGATCGCTGTAGTAAGCCAATCTTGCAGACCTGCCACGTTTTTGTCACTCGTCGCCGCAAAGCCGCAGTGCCGTCTCCTTATCCCATCACCGCCAAATCAAAAACCCTTGTTGTTTCAGATCATAGGGATGAACCCGTCTTCGGCAGTCACTACCGCCACCTGCACTCCAATCATTTACATCTCCTCTCTCCTGTCATCCTCAATCAATCCATCCTCCGACTTCTGTCTGACAGGGCGTTGCGACATATCATCCAGGTATGTTACCATGTTCGTTCATGGTTGTGCATCCTTCTTACTAACATGAGACTTAAAGCAACGATCTAGTTCGGCTGCCCCCTTGTTTTGGCTGATCACAGCCGAAAGCATCCAGTAGCGCCCGCCCGCCCTTAAATCAGCTTTACCGCCTCCTCTGATTCTTGACTTGTCTCCCACCGGCAACGTACATACTCCGTACAACTCATTCCATTCCTTCGTGTTATAACATCGCTTGTCATTACTGAACCAACATCGTTCCATATGGGTCGGTCACTAGAATCATCACGGCCGATGCTGGCTAGCGTAAGCTCAGTCCCAAGTCCTTTTATCTGTGCCAATCCCACTCGTCTTCCTTCATAACAACCCATCAATTTGCTCTTTCGCTTGTGTTCACAGTCTACCTATAAATTCTCCGAGAACTACTTCAATCGTGGTTGTCATCAGTGGTCGCTCTTATATCAAATGGCTAACGGTCCAACTTCTCCCCAAAAGAACTCCAAGCGTACCTCCCAGCGCTTTTCATCCTACTCAGTCTCCCCCTCAATTGCCTTCTCCGAGGTCACTGTAGCATCTACAACTTCATCCTCCGACCCACGAGTCGCCGAGATTAAAGAGCTCACAGAGGGTCTCTATCGATTGGAACAAAAGCACCTACAGCAGCAGCGATTTGTGCCGAGTCAGGAAAAGAGCGAGAGTCTGAGCAAGTTGGCATTAGGCGCAAAGGTCGAACGGGCGCTAAGACGCAGAATGACATCCCAGGATGCAGTTTTTACCTCAAGATCGATCAGCGAGAAACCGAAATGATCGCGAGGTGTCCGTAGGTTCATCGCGGGTATGGATACAACTGGGTATTGTGGTTTGAGGGAGCAAGGCAGGACTTTGTGAATGATGTCCTAGATAATACTGGTGGGGACTGTGGAGATGACCTCTTTTCTGCGTTTTCCTTTAATCAGCTTGCCAGTGTGATACTCTCTTGGTTCATCCTTTCAAGGCATTCCTACTCGCTCATCCAGTTCACTTTTTTCATTGCAACTGGGTCGTTGGTACATTTGGTGCGTTTCAATAAATCTGACTTTATGCGGCATGAGATGCATGTGCCAGTGGGTAATACCTCTCGTTAATCCAAATACCTGTCTAAACATTTCCTTCTTCCTTCCATAATCCATTACTATCATTAGAAGCCAGGTTTTTGGGTGATCCGAGGTGACAGTATACTTTGAAGCGAAGTTCAGTTCAAAACGCCGTCGAAGAGGATATTTACCATTCAAACATCCAACATAGGACCCGCTAAGGAGGAATGAGCAGATATCTAGTGGCCAGGTTGAGCAGGCACATGGGAATTCCTCGATTCTTAAACTCATCTCAACGCCGAAGGTTTCATCATCTGACAACACCGAGAGCGATATTCAACGACATCCGATTTGTGACCTCCGGAATAGTGAACTCCTGTCTGGGCTGCAGGTAGACCATGCCCGGTTTACCTTCCTCCTCCTCCTCCTCCTCCTCCTCCTCCTCCAACTAGACATTCACTGGAAATCTATGCACTTTGTCTGACCTGAGTGAACCCGGAAGCCCGCAGTCGTTTCGATGCTCACTGTCTTCTACCTACTGGATTTGCTCTTCGGGTCTATGGAGAAGCCACTAGGTATTAATCGCTATAGCTTATATTAACGTATCCTAACTTATAGGTGGGCTGAGGGGTAGTGTATAGCAGGAAGTCTCGATAGTTGGCTGGTGGCTGAGTAGAATTTGGATTTGGGATTGACTGGGCCTAAGGGGTATGGTAAGTCAAATATGAGAGGATCGACTATAGATAACGGAGAAGGCTGCCGCTGTTTGGTTCTGCAATCCCTATCAGGGGGGGAGGGATGATGGAGTTTGCATCTCGACGGTGCATACATAAGATCTTGAAGAAGTCGCTGGAGAAGTTCATCGGAGGCATGGGTGGGGGGGTAATGGTATGACAATTCTGCGATGTCCTCCTGTTGGGTGAGATATCTCAATCTGACGACGAGCTTTCGGGGTGGTCTGTGTCGCTCTCTGGTTACTCTGTTGCAATGCAGCCAGTAGAAATGTCATACTGCAGCCTCCAGACTTTTGCATGCTCCATGCACATCAGCCGTCGGCCTCCGCTGGAGGATCTCAGTATTCTTTTTCAGGTTCATGGAAGGTAGCGGTGAAGCTCTGTCCCTGCTTTCTCCTACTTCATAAACGTTTCTAATCTATGCTGTGTTGTATATATACTAGGTGGGAACAATTGTGTTCCCTCTCCTACGTCCACCTCCTCGCTTCTACCGAGTCCAAGCTCACCTCCTGTCTTCTGCTCGATAGACACGTATAAAATTTTAAATATCTACAGCCATTGTCGAGCTCGTCGATGCAAAGATGATGCCGGGTTCTTTGTTCTTGTTTCTCCTGGTGATCTGTGTCCTGTCGGTGGAAGTAAAATCGGCAGTTCTATTCACCAACTGCACGCATAGCTCGTCTGTGGTTTCTATGTTGTCTTCTACAGAGCCTATTGTTCTGACCTCTGCATATAGTTCGACAGCTATTGTTCCTTTGTCTACAGCATCGCGATTGAAGTCGACAATTGTCTCGTCCACCAAGGTTGCAGAGAACTCGCCAACCATTGTTTTTACTTCTGGGGCCTCCAGATTGAAGCTGGCCACTAGCTCCACCATCACGCCCGCACAGAACTCGTCAGCTATAATTCCTGCATCTACAATCTCCCAACCAAAGTCGACCACGGCATCTCCTTCGCCTCAGACAACCTGCTTTGTATTCTGTGATGCCCCTGAGGACCCAAAGTCTACTTCTTCGGCACTTTGCATTCAATCGCCGACTGGGACCGTTCTACCAACAGCTTCTGTGACGACTTTAGTTTTCGGCTCGCAGACTACTATTGTTTTTCGAGACATCTGCCCGACGACGAAGAAGGAATTGGCCGAGTGTCCTCTGCTGTGTCGTGACAAAAGCTCATCTTCATCGGCCCTCTTTTGCTCAATACATGATGTGAGCCTGCCGGTTAACGCTCCATTGAGCTTCTGCAAACGATGCTTGCCATTTTGCGAGGTGGAAGAACCTCCAACGTCAACAGATAGTCTTCTTCCTACACCTTCGATTTCCTCCACGTCAGAGTCATCTTCGTCTTGCTTTCCGTCGCCTTCTGGTACGATCTTCCCGCCAACTGCTCTGACAACATTCAGATCCGGGGGCACCGGTGCTCCTTTAGTCATTCGAAGTGGCTGCCCCAAGACCAGGGAAGAAGTGGCCACTTGTCCCTGGCTCTGCGTCGCCAAGCATGTTCAGAATGTCTTATTTTGCGAGATGGAGGACTTGGGAATTGAACTTGGTTCGCCTTACTCCTGCGAACGGTGCTTGCCACCCTGCGATACGCCCGTTGATTCTATCCCGTCACAGACGAAGCCTGCTGTGGCCGTGACGGTCGATCCAACACATACCAGTTCTACGGCAACTTGTCTCCCAGCATCCGCAACTGATATCGTCATAGTTTCTATTCCCGACGCGAATGAAGCTTATTACGTTGATCCCGCTTTTTCCTCCACCCACGAAGTCGCAGAGTATTACACAAAGGCTCCAGCTCCCTTCAATCTAGAAATCCTTATGGATGCATGCGTCATACGCTGCTCCACCTACAGCGGCGCCGCCTGCTTCAGCGTGTTCCTGTCATTTGGCGTGCGGGACACAGGCAACGGTGGCGAAGAAGAGGGTTGGTCGTGTCAGCTCTTTGATTCGCCGTTGATTCAGACCCTGTACATCAAGCCTCCTCTGCCGGATGCCTTTCAGTCGGGAATAGGAGTCAATAGGGTCTGCACGCCAACGACAATCAAAATTACTTGACTACCTACACCAAATTTTTTTTAATTACAGCTTTTGCACTGATGGCCTAATCTAATTTGCAATTCTCTTTTCGTTTGATTTGAATTACTCAGAGTGCTCTTACGAGTACCCTTGAGATCTCTGTCATGTGGTAGGCTTCGTTACGTCTTCCTTTGCTTTTCGCAAATAGCAGAAGAGCCTAGGAATACATGGTCCTTAACATAAGGGGGCGAGCTTGTCAACTACCCCTTTCAACAGAACCCTTGCTTACCTCATACAAACACATACATTTCATAGTGATGACGTGAGACAGCCAAGTTCAAAGAGGAAGGCGAGAGTCTGGTCAACGACAGATTCACTTCCAGCATCCATCCTCGCGCCTCCCCATCTCAACCACCGCCTATAGCAGAACCCACGTCCCAGCATAGCAAAGTCACATCAACAATGATTACTTACCTAGCGATAACCCCATTTAATTTTCTCCATCGTGGGGTGTTGTGTGTTGTGTGTATGTTTTTACAACCAATTTTTTTTTTTTTAAAGATAACCCACTTCACGGGGAGGGGTATGACGAAGTTACTCCGAGCCAAAATTGTTGCTCATCCCCCCAAAATATAAATATATATATATATATATGTATGTATGTATGCACAAGCACAAGTACATACATTACAAAAATTCCTTTCTCCCCTCCCCCTTTTTTCCTTTTCTTTTTTTCTTCTCCCAACAATTTTTTTTTTTTTTTTTTTTTTTTTTTCGTTTTCGCCAATGAAAGAAAATAAAAATATCCCCCGTATCTCTCCGATATATAAGTTTTTTTTTTTTTTTTTTTTTAAATTTAATTTTAACTTTTCTGCCGAAAACCAACCGATCGCGAAAAAAATCCCCCTTCCCCCCC